>OOFC01049981.1:0-51433 GCA_900323345.1 Pseudochromis fuscus
GCAGACAGACAGACAGGCAGACAGACAGACAGACTGATAGACTGACAGACAGGCAGACAGACAGACAGACAGACAGACAGACAGACAGACAGACACAGAGACAGACACAGACAGAAAGAGACAGACAGAGAAAAAGACAGAGAGACAGAGACAGACAGAGATAGACACAGACACAGACACAGACACAGAGACAGAGACACAGACAGACAGACACAGACACAGACACAGAGACAGAGACACAGACAGACAGACACAGGGACAGACAGACACAGACAGAGACACAGACACAGAGACAGACAGAGACAGAGACACAGAAAGACAGAGACAGAGACAGACAGACAGATTGATTTCTATGTATAAAACTAAGCATCCATAAATAAATCACAGTATTTACAGCATGTGAACAAAGTGGCAGGGTTAGAGAGGAGGGGGAATCCATTACTGTAGTTGTAATGCAACATGTTGTCATACCAACGATGTAATCACTGCAATGAGGTGTAGTGCGGAAATAAAAATAATATACTGTTTATTTTCAGGTATCTTTGTAACCTCAGATGTTTGTTACTGCAAAACATTAAGAAAAACAGAACAGATCTTGATAAGTTTCTTTTTTTTTGAGAGAGAGAGAGAGATTTAGGGTGTTACCGAAGGAACAAATAGTTAAGTTTTGAGCACGATCAGAGGATGAAATCCAGTCTGAAATAAACCTAAAATCCCAGAAAATCTCTATTATAAACGGGTGGATATTTAAAAATTTAGTCACATCTAGCTCACACACAGGTAGGATGATAATGTCTATATTCAGAGACAATTTAATGGAGATCAGATCTCACTTGTGGACACAGTAAAGACATTTCTAAAAGCGACTCCTGACCTCAGTGCTTCATTTACAGGTTTCATATTTTTCAGTGGATTATGTGAGTTTGGCATACGTCCTGAAAACAATACTTTGTGTATGTACCTGTCCCTTTCAGGCTCCCGATGCTGTTTGATCTCTCAGAGTGGGAGCTGCTGCTGGCCTCTCCAGCTGAACCGGACTTCACTCTCTTCCCTTTCTCTAGAAAAGTGAACAAATATAAAGACACAACACAAGTGGGTCAAGACCTGGTGACTGCTACTGTGCAGCAGACATCAACATTCTTGGTGAATCGATGCAGCTTTAGTACAAACAGAGGCAACAAAATAACTCCTATGAAGACAGTGCTGTGTGTGTGTGTGTGTGTGTGTGTGTGTGAGGTGTGAATGTGTCATTTCCAGGACTTGAAGGCAGAAGAGGGGCGCCTACCTTCTTTGGACACTTGCCACAGCTCAAAGGCGACTGTGAAGGCCTGAGCTACGGTCAGAGCCACGGCCTGAGCCTGGAGAACAGGACAGCTACAGTTAGTATGATTGAATTACAAGAATGATCCGAACACGTCTCCTGTGTCCTGTCACTGACACATTTGCTGTTGTGAACTGCTTCCACTTGTGACATTAAAACAGTTGCAAAGTTTATGTTCCCACTCGGGAGTCGTATTGATATTCCCTGTGAAGCTGTTGCTATTGTAGTGAATGAAGATGACCGACCCTGATGATCGAGGTTAGGATTTTCATTCATGAAGAGCAGATATGAAACTGTGCATGCAGCAGGTTTCAAGTTTCAAAATGTTAATGTTGCCCAGGACCACACTGTAACTTCCACAGACAACAGTAAATCTGCCTCTGTTACATTCACCCTCGTCAGGAGTCTTGTCACATTATCAACAGCAGACCTTGGACTGTCCCAGACTATGAATGATTGTTTACCAGAAGTTGACCTGTGACTACACAGAGACGTGGACAGAGAGGGAAAGACAACTCACGTCAAAAATTCCCCTCACACTGGACCCTAGACCCAGGGTTACGTCTCTGCTACAGAAAGTGGCTGTAAGTCTGCTGAACTGAAGTCTGACACCTTTACACTGATTATTTGACACAAACCTCTGGACTGGCCTCCCACAATGCAACAGGATAAACAGTATTTGTTATTATTTTTAACTGCACCAAATTACATGAATTCAACTGTCAAATCAAATCAAAAGCTTTAACTGGAGCTAAGCCTAAGTTAAAAGCTCTACTGGATACACTTATCTTGCTTTAGCTTTGGCTAAATTAAAAAGCTATTTACCAGAAATGACAAAATAATTATCACACTTTACTATATGATCATTTATTATTTTGGACCATTAATGGATGCCAACATTTTGATTCAGCTGTTAAACCTGCAGTGTGAATCTTTTGTCTCCCTCTATTGGCCATCAGAGTAATTACACACACACTGTTGTCATGGAAACAAGCTTCAACAGATTCATGAACACTGTTTCCAGTTTATGTGGAGCATTAGAAACTTATCTTACAGTCATACATAGTGTACTGTTGTAACCTACACCTACTATACTTCAAAATACTGAACTCATTTGGCTTGAATGTAACAGACGTTTCTTTACAGAAAGTCCTGCACTCGAGCTTTAACTCAATGTTATCCACATATGTAAATCATTTTTTTTTGCCTTTGTAGAGCTGACACCGATGTGTATTTTAAACTTAAGTTATTTCCTACAGTGGTGTCAGTGCTGTGTGTGGTAGGACAGAGAGAGAGGACAGAGGGAGGTCATCAAAACTGTCTCCATAACCGCAAGAATGGAGAAGCTCGTATTAAGGAAGTAGAGTCTTATCATGTTATCCTGGGAGAAAAAGGGGGGGATGAGTGTGGAAGGAGGTAAGATGAGAGGAAAAGTGCCCTTCTGCTTTTCAACACACACGAAGACAGAGGAAGACGACGGGAGCTCGACGTCTAGGGTTTCCTTCTTAAGGATGTCGGCTGAGGTGAGGGGAGAGCTACAGTGTCAACAAGAACCACAGCTGCAGGATGAAAGATGGCCGTCCCCCCAAAAAAAAAAAAAAGTAAATCTGAGCTTTCACCTTCTCCTCAGGTGTGAAGGAGAAGCTACAGAGCACTGTGACAGGACTAAAGCTCCTTAAACCAACAGAGAAAGGGTTAGAAATCTCAGAGTTACTGCAAAGTGTTGATTGAAATTAAAGATACTGTAACTCACCACTTTCCTCTTGGAGCAGAGGTAGGCGTGGCACTCCAGGGTCCCGTTGAGGGTGTTTTGAGCGATGTAAGCAAACACTTTATCATGCAGTTTGTCCACCGTGCAGTAGGATATTCTGCAGGTCGGGGAGGAGGCGACAGGTTAGATAAGCAGCACGCACACAAGCAGAGTTCACAGGATACTTGTACACGGCCGCACCTGTATATGGAGACGTTTTCCAGGAGTTTATTGGTTGAGCTGTCGCACAGGACGATGCCCTGAGGAGAGACCTTGAGAGCGACCTTTTGAGGCTTTTTCCCACTGGCTTTAGCCTGTCACATAGTGGAGAGACGTTAGTTCAAAAGCATGTACGGCTCTGCATCAAAGGATTACGGCGTAGCTACAAAACCTTCACACGGCATTAAGTAAAGTCAGGTGGATTTTTTTCTCTGATGTGTCAAATGTCGAACAGTTATCTCGTGCAAACCTCACAACTCGATGTAAAAGTACATGGGTCTGCAGGGCAGTGGTCCTATAAATGGGTGAGTGTAATGACAAACTGACACAGCAGACTCCTGGACTGTGAATCCAGTTTTAGTACAATGTGAACAGCAGCAAACCAAATCTGATCCACAACTTATAATAAGTAGAAAAGGTGGAGAGGAAATGTACAAAATAAAAATAAAACCTGGTATTCATGGGCTGTGGTCGAAATGAACAAATAATGGCCCAAATACATTTAGAGGGGAAAAACCAGCTGTAAATGTGTGGCTGCAAATATTTCACAATAAAAGCCTGGTTTAAAAAAAAAAAAAAAAAAAGGGTTTCTGTCCACTTAAACACTAGTAATTTACCAGGGTTTTATTTTGAAGTGCTTAAAGAAATAGAAAATCCATGATTAAAACACAGTTTGGATAAATTATGAGAAAAGGTAATGATTCATGGGAATGGTTGAAAATACAGAACTCATTCAAATAAGATATCCCTCATGGATGATTTCATGTATTTTAAATATTTCAGCCAATCAGAAAAATAGAGTGGAAAAAAGTTGTCTTCTGATTGGTTGAAATGGTCGAACATCACATGAAGCTACACATACACAGCTGAATCTGTAACAAATGTGTATTCACTGTCTTCTGAGTCACTTTCTGCTTCTTACAGCTTTACTCCTTCTGTACTGAGGAGCAACAGCAGTGGAGGTTCAGCCCTGAGGTCATGTGATGTCATCATCATAGCATCCCAGTGCTGGCATTAAGACTGCCATACAAAAACACTCACAACGAAGTGGTCGAGGTTTCATTTTCCTATAAAATACCTGTGGAGTTCATATTGACAGTGTAATGCAGTAACTTTAATGTTTTGATGTTTTTCTCTCAAGCTTGTTTGAAGCATCAAAACGAGAACTCCAACTAAAATTTGACTAATTACAGATATCAAAACAGTGAATATTAGAAATAAAGGCCTGTCTCTAATACAAGCCAGCCGTAAACAGAGGCTGGATACCTTCTGCAGTGTAGGAAATAAAGGCTCCAGGTATTATTTGAGGATTTACAATATGTGGCATAAAATGACAAAATGACAAAAAAACCTCCCTGTCACATGATGAAAACTTAACAAATCTTTATAATATCTTTTTGTTTAATGGTGTATAAGTAGTATAAGTAGATCTAACTAAATATATATTTGTATCGAAACATAAAAAAGCAGCAATAATAAATGTTGACATCACTGGTCCTCGTGCTCTGACCGTGGCGACGATCCTCTTCACTGCAGCCGCTGACAGCTCCTCTCCCTTGGGCTGGTCCACTAGTGTCATGCCGAGGTGACGAAGGTTAAAGGTCATGCCCTCCAAGATGGTCTCCCGTGTGTCGGTCCAGTTCTCCGGAAGCTCTGACAGAGAAAAACATGTTTTTGAGGACAACTGTGTCATCGCACTGATCAACAGGAATCGCGTTCTTGTCGAGTTAGAAACATCAAATATTAATATACTTTCCCTCCACCCCCCATTTCATATTCCAAAATAAATAACTCGGGTTTCGAGAACATTCAAAGAACTCGAGAAAAACAGAAATCAGAGGAAATGTAAACAGCCTGTGTTTAACTTTAAGTTGAGCCACTTCATGTGCACTGAAAAACAGGGTATCTAGGTCAGAGGTGCTGTGGATGTAAAGTAAATATTTCATCTCCAAAACAGCTTATAGTTCATGACAATAAAAAGGCAGAGAGTCAGGAGCAAGCATACATGGACTCTGACATGCTGCGATAAGAGAAAACAGAGCTGATCTCTCCAAAACTGGGCCACACATGTCTGCCGAAAAGTCTCATGTTGAAACTGTAGCTGCTACAGGAGCAGCTGCTTTCTTATCAGGTTTTGTGCGTCGCCCTGACCCCGCAGCTTTGTTTATATAGATTTCCTCAGAGAAACACGGGGGGGGTGTAAGGGAAGGCGAGAGCAGGAAAAACATCCCCATTACCTAGAAATTCATCCTCCAAGCATCGAACTCCTCTGGGATGTAGTGCATACCACACACTCGTGCAGGCACATGTTCACACACACCAGAAACGAAGAGGAAGGCTGTCGACCAGGAAGACAGTTGTGGAAACACTGATTGGTGCTTTGAAACTTGTAAGAGATGATTCTTCTTCATGAGTTTTGGAAGAAGAAGAAACAGCGTTGACACCAGTGGGTTCAAACTGGGTCTTTAAGTGTAGTTATCCCACAGAGAATGGTAAACAGGCTTAATGACAAACACAACACAACCTGGGGGATCGTCGAAGTCACTGAAAATCATTACATGTGCCTAAAAACATCACGAAGATGTTCAGATATTTTCCTGAATCCCTCAGAACTGTGACCAGCTGATGACCGTATAAAGCCAGAGGATGGCTGTAAAAACATCAGGCTTCATCTCCTGAGAACCATGAATGTCAGAACAAAATTTCATGGCAGTCAATCCAACAGCTGTTTAAATATTTCAGCATGGATCAAAGTGTTGGACCGGCAGACCAACGCTGCCACCCATAGAGCCAAACTTTAAACCTGTGAATATGGTTATGATCCTACTGATGAATGAATTCAGGCTTCTTTGGCTTTCCTGTTTTTGTGAAAGTAGAAAAAAATCAAATCAAATCACACAACACTTATTAAGTACAAGAGAGCTGAAATAGAGGAGTGTTTGAAACTATGTGTGGTATGTTACTGACTCAAACTGCTCTCTGGATTTCATTTTCGCTGGATGACTTGCCAACTTTGTCTGAATGTACTGTGAAAATCAATTCGTAGTATGCATTGTCATTTCCTATCGAGACTTAATGTCACAAGCGGACAGAGGAACTGATATACTGCGCTCTAACTACCGTATTTTCCGGACTATAAGCCGCTACTTTTTTCCGACACTTTGAACATTACATTTAGCCTCGACACATCAGACCCGGTCAGAGTAGACCACATGAAACTGTTAGAATAAATTCAATGGCGGCTTATAGACAGGTGCGCTCAATAGTCCAGAAAATACGATAATACTTTTTTTTTGTTAGTTTGACCCACTTTCTGTAAAAAAAAACCCCAAAAAGCCAAAAAATGGTGATGACAGACAGACCTACATAACTCTTAAAGGTCGATTAAAGCAGGTTTCACACACTCCTCTCACACTGTGGTCACACACCACGGCTCTATATCAAATGTTTTAATAAAGTCCCAGCATCAGGTTTGGATTTTGTTTATCATGAGCAGTAAAAGCAGCCGTGCAGGTACCAGGCAGCGCTCAGCAGGAGAATGTGGGATCAAAGGTCAGCTACAACTGCACGTGAAAGGAAACAGCTGTGAGCACGTGTGAAGCGAGACCGAGCAAAACCAGGTGACCCCTAATAAAAATACAAAGCAAACGCACCTTCTGTTGGTGTGAGGAGATTAAGCACAGGGCGTGAAAAGGTCAGGAGGTTTCTGATTGTAGTGGAAGTGCCTTAGAAGACAGAGAGAGGGGGAAAGAAAGCGCCAGCCTTCAGCTCTGTAAGTCATCCATTACACCCAACACTGATGAATGACTTTCCATTTCATGTATCTCGGTGCAAAGTGTTCAGCACTGTGACAAAAATGGTGCCGATCCAAAAAGGTCCAACTGACAGGCGATTCACGCCCGGGCTGATTTGTGTGTCAACGCCAAACACTGGATCACTGGGGAAACCACCAACTGTGGTCCTACAACTTAGGACCCCTCCAGGTCTGAGTGCCAAATGATCTTAACCCAACTTCTGCCACCATTCAGCTTCCCTCCCAGCCCCACACATCTGAGCCCCGGCTCTGTGGGGTTCTACTGAAGCAGAAACATTTAAACACATTAGTGGTAATGTGTTGGAGTCTCTGATCCAGAGCGTTTTTACTGGAGGAGTTTTACCCGAAGTTCACTGATCGGCCTGTGCAGCGTCTACCAGACGTGTCGCAACGAGCAGTAACCAGCGGGTCTTTGTACATCTTAAAACCTGCCAAAACTACATTGTCATTGCAACTAGAAGTGACGCAATTTGAGTATTTTAATGAGAGCAAATGAAGCCAGACTTAGTAACGTACTCCACTCAACGTCTGTCACATCTGCCTGACAGCCAGACCACAAACCACAGCCCTAAAAACCAATTTACACTTAATGTACTCTACAACTTCTGTTAAATAACAGCTGCAAGAGCCAGTTATCTTGTCAAATTAAATTCTCAGAGGACTCCAGGAACATGAAAGTAACGCAATGCATAAATGTCAACACCACAAAGAGCCATGAATCACTCAGTTGATTGCTCTTCATCATAATAATAAAGAATCGCCTCCTTCATGTCATTTCAATCCTCCACTGCAGCACACTAAGGCTTTGAATAACATCACTAAAAAGCACTCAGACCAGGGCATAATCCAGCTGCACTGAACTGATCACTGTTGCCATATTGTGTTGAAATAGCATCACTATCTTATTAAGACATGCACTCATTATAAGCAATAGGGATTTTAAATAATTTGCTCTCTACCCTATCTGTCTCTAAAAAAATTAAAACCCATTGAGATCTATTCAGTAGTTTTTCCGTAATGTCGCAAACAAACAAACAAACCAACACAGAAAACTTCCATGGCAAAGGTAATAATACCCTAATGGGAGCTTCAATGGAGGATCTTCTAGTATATGACCACTAGGGCTGCCGCTAACGAATATTTTAGTAATCGAACATTCCATTGATTACTCCATTGATTAATCGAATAATTGGATAAGAAATACATGTTAAGGTGCAAAAACAAATAGTGCTGCCAAACGATAAAATTTTGCATGAGGGGGGTTTGTCGCAAGCTGGGCAACAGGTTAGCTTAACTGCTAGCAGAATCCCCGACTATTGTATGCTTCCCGTTAATGTGGTATTTTAAACTGGAAGTGCTTTGGTGAAACCTCCGTGCTGCAGAGTGTGTGTACTTTGTGTCGGTCGGCTGTCCGTCTTGGTTTTTTGTACTCTCATTTCCCATCAAGAGGGCCAACATACTATGTAGCCTCTTCAAACAAAAAAAAACCGTAAAAACCAAAAACGAGTGCGGTTTTGCATCTTCCCTCTTTATTGGTTGGTTCTGCTGCCTGTCACCGTCGTGCTTCTTTCTGTCAATACCATAAACAGTGGGAGCGATACTGCCCCCACCACTTCCTGTGGGGAACTAAAAGTACAGATGACTTTTTCCAGGCTGGTATTTGATTTTACCAATAACAAAAACAATAATATGAGGCATCGATTCTTTCATCGAATTCATGCGTTGATGTATTTTCATGATCTACGTAATCGATTATGTTGAATAATCGTTGCAGCCCTAATGACCATACATAGTGTAGGCCAGTCTTTCCTCTCTGAATCTGACCTGTAGGATACTCTGATCAACAATCAGGGTTGGTGTTATAACCCAGTCTCTCCCATCAGACACCACCTGCTGTATCTGCCACTGAAGAAAACTCCTTTCATCTTAAAGGCTTCCTGACAGAAGTGATGCAGGCAGAGTTATATTTAAGTGATCCTATCAAAGGTGGAGTCACTGTGAGAAGTGTCGTGGAGATGCAGTGAGGAGGGTGAGACAGCAGTAGCAGAGTGTTAGTGTAAACAGAAGAAGAAAGGAGCCTCATCCATAATCAAACAGGGTTCTGCGAGTTCCATATTTTGGGTAATACTTCTTTATGAAGTGGAAATATTCCCATGCTTGCTGTGATTTGCGATACTGAGCAACACTGCGTATTAGCACAGTCTCGTGCTTCCATTTAAATGGGCCTCCAGAATAAGGCTCTTTGCCACAGACAAGCACCCCCTGACTGGTCCTTGACCAGGTTGTCTGGGGTGACCAAGCCAGAGCAATAAAAGCAGAGAAGTGCATGAGGCCTTAACTGTTTAGAAGCAGTGCTGCCTCCATGCTGGATGAATAGATGTCCTCTCAATGCAAACAGCCTCAGAGTGAGCACATGCATGAAGACGAGAGAGATTCATTCATGGCAACATGTGGAAAATGCATAGACTGTGTATAAAAGGTGCAAAAAGGTGCAAAAAGGTGCAATAATACAACAGCCACTGGGTGCTGGGTCCAAAAAACCTCGACTGCAATTACAAAAATCCTCATTTTCAATCCTGAAACACTCAGTCAATACATTTTTTCCACAAGTCATTCTGATGTCAACTCTTCTTCTCAGAGATCTGATGGTCCATCTGAAAATCATTAAATCATTTAGGACAGAGGTACTCAATCCTGGTCCTCGAGAGCCACTATCCTAGATGTGTCCTTCTTCCAACACACCTGATTCAATGATCAGGATCGTTAGCAGGCTTCTGCAGAGCTTGATGATGAGCTGATCATTTGAATCAGGTGTGTTGGAAGAGGGACACATCTAAAACATGCAGGATAGTGGCCCTCAAGGACCAGGATTGAGTACCTCTGATTTAGGAGATATTTGGCTTCAATAAGAGGAAGATTTAGGGGCGTGGCTTGTTTGATTGCCATCGCTAATCTCCAATGAGACTAGACCTCCAGTGTCACACACATTGGGCAGTGTCCTTGGATTCCCAGGTTCAAACAACCAACGGGTGACGTCACTTCAGCTTTGTCCATTCTATTTACAGTCTATGGTTAGATGGCACAGAGCTCTCCTGCTCCTCAGGTACCTGTTTTCTGTTCAGTCACTCAGCTGAACACATGGGGCACACAGTCACACAGGGCCAGAGTCAGACCTGGAAGTCTGGCATGAATGATATGGGTCAGCGCTGGTGAGGAATGTGGACCCTGCAGCCAGGAGAAGACCTGGTAATCTATACTTACAATACACGACTTCTGTAACAAGTGGGTCAGTAGCTGTGTTCACAGGAAGCTGGTAATTCCTCTAATAAGCCCATTTACAGTCAGAACACCTCATGCAATCACCTCGGCCAGAACAAACTCGCTGGTTCACGTAATATAGCCTGGTTTACACCTCGTACAATACATAAAAACTACATATTCTGATAAGTGCTGCTTGTTGTTTACCGTGGAGCATCTAAACAGCGACACATGAATCAATTTTATTTTAACTGCATGCACTATAAATACCTTCAAGGGGACTCTCAGCTGAATGGAGTGCAATTGTGAAAAAAAAAAAAAGTCATTGTCCCAAGAGGCCGTAGACACTGACAGCTGTGCAGAAGTAACTACATTAATGTCTCAGCTTCATCCATTAATACAGTAATGTGCCAGCAAGGATATACAAGAGTGTATCTCCAATTCCTGAGGCAGTGCCATTTTCCCCAGGTCAGCCGCTAAGGTTACATGCAATAATGGAGTGTATTTATATGATCCACCCTGTATTTTCTAATGCCCCTGTAGATTTGACAATAGCCTTTCTGGAATTTAAAATAGACCAGCTTGAATCGGAGCCAACGGGGGCCGTGCACCGACTGACCCGCAGCATTCCTGCCTCCTCCTCTTGGTTACAGGCAGGGGAGCTTTCAGGCTTTCTGAGCTGTACGGTCATCCCCCCCCCCCACAATCACCTCACACCACACACCACCAACAACCCCTGCCTCCCCACACACAACTTTACAGCCAGGATCAAGTGAGATTTAGCTTACAAAGTGGCCCTTGAGTCCTACAATAGGCACCAGAGCTCTTATAAAGAGTTCCATGTTAATGTTGCTGTGTGGGCCAGCTCCTGCCACTGCTAAAGTGCCCTTGAGCAAGAAACAAAGAAGACAAAACAACACAGTAGTGACCCTGACCTCTGTACTTCTTCTGGTGGTGTGGGTGGAAATAGGGAGGTGTTCTGAGGAGTGGGGTTATCCACAGGTCCAAACACACTGAAGTTACTGCACTGACCACATCACTTCTCAGTTCATGCGAAAATGTTTATCTTAAAAACACGCGAGATTATACTTTTGAGAGTGAGATCATTTCAAAATAATGGTACTGAAGTGTTATTGTCTGTTGTTGTTGGTTCCAAAATTCCTGGAAAATTCCTGAAACAGGATGAACCGCAGCGCAAACAATCCCTCAGTTTCCTCAGGGAGAAATAGTAACATGTTTTTTCCTCCAAAACACAAAAACATGTCTTCGTAGTGCACCTCGGTCCCTTTGTTAAACACAAAAAAAGTCAAAAAGAGTCGAAACGCTACAAGTTACAAGTTAGACACTCGGCGCCGTTAATACATTTGACTTTGTTTTACTTTGGTAACAAAAAGCCAAACTTTGGTAAAGTTCTCTCACAAACGTCCTAATTAATGACTCTCCGTGATAATGAATGTAAATGAGCACAGCGGCGAGTTAAAGTCAACTTCACCGCGGTCAAACTGAACATTTGTAGCACACATTGAGAAAAAATAACAATATATTTTATTCCTACGTTTTCCTATATTTTAACTCCAGTTACTCACTTCTGTGTCTGCCTGCAGTCCACGACTGTTTGGCCATACTCGGGCTCCGGATGATGGCTCTGCCCGCCGACCTGAGTGCATCCATGTCGGTGTTAGAGAGTGCGGAGAGTCGCTGAAGTTTGGCGGTGGTGAGACTTGAGGAGAAAATGTTGTTGACCGGACTGCTGATGGACTGTGCTGCCTTCCAGTGCAGTCAGACATCCCGCTATTTACCAGCCTCACACACAGGGAACGCTGCGTTTGAGTCACATGGGACATTACGTAGGAGGAAAAAACACACACAAAATTACAACTTCATTAAGTCTGGCTTTTCATCAGACTTGATGATCAAGTATTCTTTAACAATGTATTAAAGTTAATTACCATTTGTTGCGCAAAATTAATACATACATAAAACATATGTCAGTGTCTAGAAAGCCTCAGTTGTGTTAGTTTGGTAAACATTTCTGCTACTGTTACCCATATTGTTTATATATGTATTTTTAATTACGTTTAAATCCAGCATATTTACTCAGATGTGACATTTAGATGGTGACTAAAAAAGCTGCGCATCACTTACCACATTCTGTATTTTAATCTGTATCACAGCAGGTTTTTGTTGCACAGTATACTATATAATAGTACTGCACCATATACTGTCCATCCAATGTGCAATACTGATCATAACTACAGACACTCCTGTCTGTTGTTTTATTGTTCAAAGCCCTTTTACGTCCCATATTAAATATGTTTCTTTTTTACTGTAGTATTCATTTAAATGGAGCATACCCTTGTAAAAGTTTTTCAGTAGTTTTAGAATGACAATCATCTTGAATCTTGTTTTCTCATTTTTCAGGAATGATGTTTTGCGTTATCTTCCTGGAACTGAGCTGCCAGTGAGCTGAAAATATTTACCCAACATTTATGTAAGTCCACTGCTGCACACAAATATGTATTTTCCAGCAGCACCTGAATGCAGCATGGGCATTTTTTTCTGATTTTTTCTGGCAGAGACAGGAGTTTGGACTGAAAATGTAAACAAAGTACATTAAACTGGCTCAAAGGTCTGGAGGGGTCACACAGAGATAAATCCATAGCTTAACATGTGTGTGATAAGAAAACTGCACTATCTGCAGGAAAATAATTAAATTAACTAGAAAATAAACAATTAAAAGTCAAGATTCCTCTGCTGTGGCCACTGGCCTGTGTTTCTTTGATTTCCAAATTCTGCGGAGCACGCTGTCCCCCTCTTGTGGTCAGTTTTGGTTAAAAAGTTTTACATGTATACAAACTCAACAGCTTGCATTGCCACCAGCAAGACTTTCTTTAATAGTGATGATCAAAGTGAAAAGTGTGACACGGCCACAATCACTTTGAGTAAACAAAATAAAACATGGAGGAACAATAAAAAGATAAAACAAAGCACTTTAAAAAAAAAAGAAGAAAATCAAACCTTCTCTTCCTTCTACACAAACTTGTAAAAGCAAATCAAGAACTGAATTCACAACGCCAGAGCGATCCACAAACAATACATCTTTTTTTTTTCCCCAGGTAGGCGACATGACAGCACAATATGGTCAAATGGTTTCAGGGGTTAACCTTTTTTCCCCCCCCCCCAACACAACACATTCACAGAATCCTTCCTGGTAGAGAACATGGGATAAAAAAACAAACTGAATCTGATGGGAAATATCAAAGAAGTGCCACTCAATAAAAAGTCTGTAACAAATAAATAAAAGTGTGAATAACACAATCAGTCCAACTGACCATCTGCTGCTTCGTCGTGATCAGCGAGGAACCTTGTAAACACAACACCATCTGAATATGTTCTAATGACAACAACAAAAAAATAACAGCACTCTTCTTTATGCTAGCTACATCGATCAAAGTATGGATGGAAACTGAACATCAACACTTGGCACTTAAGAACTGAAATTAAATAAACAAAGAAAACATTCCTCAGTAAGTTAATGTACATTGTTGTAAACAACAAAATGCCAGCTAGAGGGCACGATAATAGACAATCAGTTTGGCAGACCAAGACTGTGTCACTTTAAAATGACCTGTCCAGTGTTCTGATTTCCCTTTCAATAGTGAGGTCAATTAGCTGCAACAAGATCGTATGTGTCTAATGTGACACTTAATTGTTTAAGCCTTTTGAATACTGACTTTGTGAGAAAATCTGGTACAAATGAGGACCAGGCATGTCAGAGCTCAGAGAGTAAGAGACAAGCTTTGAAGCTTGATGCTTTTAGATCCCAGGATCTTGAAGAGAAACTGCAAGGCACTGTAAAAATCTGCAAATAGCGGTAACGACCAGTTACCTCGACATCATTAAATCCGGTGAGCGATATGGCCTAACGGGTTCTAATTTGGTCCAGAAGGGAGAGAGGAAAGGTGTCTGCAGCAAACGAGTTAATGTAATGTTTTTGGCAGTGCCAGGTCCAATCTAGCAGTAGTGATTCTCGAGGACGAAACGACATCTGCTTCGTCCACTTATGCCGATGATAATCCTGGAGTTTACGCTTATTCCAGCATCGAGAGACTGAATCGTGTCGGAATATCTGAGGAACACAGCAAACGTTTATCCGCTCAATATCAACTATTTTAGAAGAAATGTACATTGTCGAAATGAAACATTACAAAAACAAACAATCACTGATTTTAAGTTAATGCTGATATCAAAACATGAACAGTAGTACATTCATGTATCTCTCTCGGGGCTTTACTTTACAGGTGAGCTTCGAATTCACTGAAATCATGCCTTCTACCAACCATCATGAAAAGCCAAATTGTTTTTAGAAATTAAAAGCCTGGGTGTCAGTTATCATAGATATGGCTGTGAGGGGGTTCACACTGTACACCAAAAGAAGATTGACATGAAGCGATGCACGATGGCTCTTCAGTAGACGTTTGGTCGACCAATTGTGTTCCTTTCTCCCACCAATTCAAACAGATCACGCTGTCTGATGGCTGAATCCCAACCCCCCCCCTCCAAAAAAAACAGGAAACAAAAAAGTCCTATTGTCCACAACCCCCTCGAAATAATAGTTCTCATAATAGAACCAAAAAGAAACAACAACAGAAAAACCAGACCCAAATACACGTATGTATGGAGGGGTTGTGTGCACTGTGTGTGTCTGTGTGTGGTACATTAGAGTGCAAAAACTGTCAGGGGTAAGTAAACTCAGAAATAACCTGAACCAGAACTGAAAGGCAAAACAAAACAGAAAGAGGGAAAAAGTTCTGTCTGACAAAAGTGTGGGTGTCAGAGTCACTTCTTGAGGGGCTGGTAGACTGAGGCGTTGGGGTCCAGGGAGGAGGGACTATTGTCCATGAACTTGGAGGAGTAGTGCGGGGTGACTGGGCTCAGGTTGCTGCCGTCTGACGAGTAGGACAGGCTGGGCATCACTGCCATCACCTCTGCTATCTTTTGCTTCAGCTCTGCGATCTCCTGCTCCCTCTGGTGGATCTGGCCTGGATGAGACGGAGGAAAGAAAAATGTTACGGTTACTGGCAGAGCAGGATGGAGGTGTCTCAGAAACTCTCTTAGTATATATTGATATGTCACCTACAACCAGGTAGACATTCATAAGCCATCGTATTCAGACAGGATTTCTTCTTCTAAGAGAACTGGGTCAATGATTTTGATCCAACCTAAAACACAATTTTATATCATTTTTCAATGCCTCCCTGGTATATCTGAAATTACCTGCCTGTATTTGTTCATATTTTCTCACACTTGGACCTTTAAAAGGCCAGGTCAGGCTGTCCCTGCTCAACCACCTTCCTCACAAAACCCTGCAGAGATGTAATCACCTCACTCAATGGTCTGAAATGTCATCTTACATGCACCAAGAAAGTTAGATCTTTGTGTTTCTGTCTTTTTTTTTTTAAGAGAGATAGGGTATTACCCAAGAAAGGATAACATTTTGGCCAAGATCAGAGGATGGTATCTTGTCAAAAAAAAAAAAAAAAATCAACTGGGTCAACATTTTAACAAAAAGAGCAAAACACCAGAACTATGTCCATGAGCTGGACAGGAGCAGAGGGAAGAGGTAGGACCAAACTGAAAACAGTGAGATTTTTGTCTCCAGGCAAAATTCATAAGTTTATGTCACACCTTAAAGGATTTTCAACAAAATCCTGTGCACGATGTCTACGGTCTGAGGCAATTTGGTACAGATCAGACATGGATGTTGCCTTAGTGGAGGTTTGTACTCTTGTGGACATTCGTTTGTGATTATTTGTTCTGGTTTGTGCTGCTGAATGTTGCGTCAGAATTGAAGTTTACGTTGCCCTTTTACAATAATGAGGCTGGTGGTAGCTGCTGCTACACTGTCACCACTTTACAGACTGTTCTCAGAGCTGACAGTCTCAATTGCCACAGCACAGGTGTAATTAATATCATCAACGACAACTGCATTTCTGTTCTGCCTGCAACAGTGACACCATGGGACACTTAGTGAAGCTGATCCATTGTTACAGGAGATTAGTTTCACTTGGGCTTTTCCTGCTGACAAGTGGAAATGTCTGCTGGCTATAATAATGTAAAACTGTAATTGCACTTGGCTGATGCAGCAGACAACAGGCAAACACTTCAGTTTAAATGTGAGCGTCATGCACTATATTTTACTGTAGTAACTTTATATATTTTAGTGTCTGAATATGTGAAGTGTGGTGATGTCTGACAATGTCTGTACAAAGCAAACAAACAACATCCATAACAAAATGATTTAAATGCAGAGGGAAAAGAAATGAACAGTAATCACTTGATCCCATTACACTATAGGAACTGTACACAGCTGCCCTGACAGGACAGAGGTTATTCTATGATGGGGCAGCCAAGCTATGTAAGGGTTAAAAACTCTGTTGTGGTGTTGTGGTGACAGCATTGGTTTATTGATTGTATTCACAGAAAGAGACATATGTTTGTTTATCCATGAGGTTGAAGAGGATTAGGGTACGAGGTTGGAAATCGTTATTCTATCACAATTCACTGGTTAGTCTTTTATCTCTGTATCACACAGTGACTCAACTTATTTGATCTGTAGTCAGTTTGTTAGATGATGATTTTAAAAAGCTGACATTTCCTTTGTAAACAAGCAAGTGCTTCATTCAACAGCTCTGGAGCAAAGACAATGATTAGAAAACAGTTGTTTGTTTTGAGAATGACTAACGGTGCTGTGAGTAATCCACTGTGTCCCTACAGCCTCCATCTACCTTGTGCTATCTCCAGCTGCCTCTTGGCATCTCCCAGTGCAGAGAAGAGGTCCAGTTTGATCCTGGTCTCAGCGCTGAGGCTGTTCTCCAGGTGCTGGGTCTTCTCCTGCATGGCTGACAGCGCCGACATCAGCACCTCTGTGTCCTTCTCGTTCTCTTTATACTTGCGCAGCTCCTTCATGTGACAAGAGAGACAGAAAAGGACGATGAGATAAAGACATTTCACTTTCTGTGTTTGTTTTACACTCACTTTAAGATGTTAGATTTTCATCTTCAAACAAGCTGCTTTCACTGGGCTAAACAGTTGCTGTGATGAGATGACACACGGGGCTCTTTGTTTAATTACGATTCCCCAGATTTAACTCGCATATAATTGTGGTAATGGGATCACAGTGGAGTGCTGCAGCAGCTTGTTAACATAAATGCATTATAAAGTTATGGTCACAGCACAGTAGTCTCACCTGACACTTTCCCTCCAGATCCCTAATTTGCTCCTCCTTCAGTTTCATGTCCATGCTGAGCTTCTTACACTCCGTCTCCAGCTCTCTGATGCGACCACGCAGAGAATCAGTAGACTCCACTCTGATGGACACAAAAGACAAACTTTTTTTTTCCAGCAGCAGAAAAAGCTGACGTGTCTGAGGGTCAACAGACAGCAGGAACTGAAAACCAGTACCTGGTTGCAGCAGCTAAAGCTACAGCTCTGGCTGCAGTGGCCTCCTCCATCTTCTTCCTCTTCCTCTCCTCAGCCAGCTGTTTCTCAACCAGAGCCCGAGCCTCCTGCTCGGCCTTTAGCCTCTTCTCCAGCTGGGAGATGGTCTGCTTATCCTTCTGCTTGGCCTGGACGGCACTGTGAAGCCTAAGGAATGAAGGAGAATAGAGTCAACCTGGCTGGACCTGAACTGTTGAGATGAAACACGTGTGCTTTGGGTATGAGATTAAATATGGAGCATTTGATTTGGCTCCATGGATTTTGTTGCACATGCAGGATGACAATGTGGAGATCAGATTTCATTTGTGGACACAGTAAGTCAAAAACAGATGCATGTACACTGATAACATCTAGGTGGAGGTTTGTGCTCTCAGAGAACTTTCTACTCATAAAACATTATCTACTAAAGTTTACTGGCATGATTTGGTTTGGTATATGACATTTACAGGCAATTACCAGCCTTGGAGGTTCTAATAAAAAGCCTCTTTGAAGTTGCATTATGGGAACTGGAGTTATCTTTTGAACTGGGCCTCTAGTGCTTAAAAATATACCAGTCTTCTTTGAATCTGCATCTTGTAAATCCCCCATCTTTACAGTCATGCCACACCTCCATGATAACTTTGATCTGAACATTTTTTTATGAAGTAAAATACAAAGAAAAGATAAAAAAGTCAAATAAAACTCATAAAATTGGAATATCAGTGTACCATCTTCTATGAGTGCACCCACTTGTTCTGTAGCAGCTCGTTGTCCTGGCGCAGCTGGCCCAGTTCAGAGCGGAGGCTGCGGTCCTGGCTGCTCAGAGAGGAAAGCTGACTCCGCAGCTCCGACTCCAGCTGCCTGTTGGCCTGAAGATCTGCCTTCAGACGCTTCACATCCTGCTCCAGCCTGCGAGAAAAGCCAGCACCACAAGATCGGCATTTCAAATGTCTCCAGTCTAACACAGAAAGTGAAGCTGCAGCAAACTATAGTAAATATGATACAGTGCTACACTCAGCAGCGGCATCAATCATCAGTATCCTTCAGTCACTTCTGATGTGGCACAATGAACTGGTAGTAAAAAGTAAGACTGAATGTTACAGCGTGCTGACAGTGTGTTTCTTACCGCACGAGGGCATCAGGCTTGCCCAGCTGGTTATTGGGAATGCAGTTCTCCACCGGATCCTTCTGCCCTTTCCCCGCCCCCTTCTGCTTCTTCTCATTCTTATTGGTTGAGGATCCCGGCGGCACGCTGCCGTTTGCAGAACTGTGATTCCGAGGAGACGAGTTGTTGCCCCCGCCTCCGCTGGCGTTTTTGTAGTTCTTCCCTGTCCCCCCTACTTCCTCTTTCGAAGTAGTGTGTGTGTTGGTATCGGCGTGTGTGTTTTCTCCTGCCAGGTCGTTATTCAGTCTCTTTGCCCCAACGTAGTTCTCAATGTACTCTGTCTCCTGTAGTTTGGAGTCCATTGCGTGTATAATACTGTTGTTATTGATTCCAATTGTGTTTTGTTTTTTGCCCTCGCGCTCTTTTGCGGTACTGTCCTTCCCTTTTTCCCGGTACTCCAGTTCTGGTAACGGGACTGTGGTGCTTTTCTTTCCGGGAGGTGCTCCGTTTTGGGACACTACTGTGGGTTCTACCTCCGAGATCCCTTTAGCTAAGGCAGCTGGACAAAAGCAAGAGAAACACACTTAAGCAACATCCAAAACAAACTGGAAACATATTTGACCATAAACAGAAACTCAGTAATGACCCTGATCGACAGAGAACAGAGGAGATCCTTCAGAAGATTCATAAACAGCCTCAGGAACATTTTCCTACAACTTCTTTGGTGTTGTCAGAATCTGGTGCATCTTCCTGTTTGGTTCAGGCTGTGTCAGCAAGTATAAAATCTGTCAGTCAAACTCTGAGCTAAAAATCTGGGCCGAGCCTGCTGAAAAGTTTGGTTCAACTCTGAATCTAGGTTGGTATGTGGTCTGAAAGCAAAGCAGAGCAACCACAGTATTCTGTGATAGCAAAAACTCAAACGATTAGCTCCTTTTAACTGATCTGTATTAGCAGCTGGTCGTCATAAGCATGTCGGCACATGAGCGTGGTGATTTTTTCACTGGTCCATTAGAAGTTAAAACCAGTGTTTGTTGAGCCTGTGCCACAGTTAATCTGATTTGAAGTGTGGCTTCACAGTAACTATCTGTTACTGTGTGGGACGTCTGAGGTCCAGCTGCAGTTAGGCCTGAAATGATTGGTCAAATAATCAGTCAAGTTTTGGATTATTGACTCAATCAAAGAACCAACACGAGGACATTATCTTTACATTTTGTGAGATTAATTGAGAAATAAACCAGCAGTTAAATAAAAAAAATGAAATAAATTAAAGGAACCTTTAGTTGCACCCGTCACATCCTCCAATATTAATACTGTTATTTCTTTGTCAGCTGTTTGTAACACTAGGACAGAGAGATACACAATTATCCTGCCAAATTTGACTCCTTTTAATTTTATTTTATCTTCTGAATTTTTAATTTATCCTACTTATTAATCACTTATTTTGTTTGCTTTATGTTTTGTCTGATTAATGTGTTTCTTTGGCTTTTACACTAGTTTATATTTCACACCATCACAGCTTACACTTGCTCTTTTAATTGAACAGCTAATCAGTAAAATGTGAAGCATTTTAACTGTACATGTATTAAAAGGTGCTACATAAATACAGTTTAACTGATTGACAGAAAAGGCATGGTAATGTGCTGCTTGACATGCTGTCAATCACCACAGTTTGATGGTATGATGTATGAGTGACTTTATGTTTACAGCTCTTGCTTCACTGTGTCAAGAGTCCACTGATCTGCTGCTAAATTTTTCATGATCTGCATGAAAATAAATTATTGCTGCGATATATCTCGTTTCACATTAAAAGTTACAAAACCACACATTTAACCATGTTCCAGTGCAAGGTCTGTGAGAGTCCTGACTGTGGTCTGCAGATTATTTGTTGTATTTTTATTCTGCTGCAGGTATACTGATAGGTGTCTCATGTGTCTCACCCTCTTCTGCCTCCCGCTCTTGTCTCTGCAGCATCTGTTGCTCTGGCGGTAAAGCCTGCTGTAGGAGCTGCATGTAGAATTCGTTCTCCTTCTGCACCTCCTTCTGTTTCCTCAGCCGCATCTTGTAGCTAACGTAGCTCTTGAAGCCGAAGCCCAGAGTCACCACTGGATAGCCAATACTGTGAGGAGAGGAAAAATACTGAGAGTTGACTTACAACTGAACAAATTTCTATAAAATTTCTTTGGAGAAATATGGTGTCAGACAAAGAAAAATGTATACAATTTTCAGAAAAATCGGAGAATGATATCTTGTGTGAAAATCACAAAATCCCAGAAGATGCCTATTGCTTATAACAGACAAATGTTTTAATAAGATGGTGTTGCTAGAGGGCAACAATGTATGGGCAACAGCATCAGTACAGCTGGATTATGCTTTATACTTACACAATGATATTAAAACTTATTTATAATACTATTTATCCTTGAAAATACTGGGGAAAAAAGAATTAAAGGGCATTGAGAAAAGATACAACAATAAATGCAGTTTACCAGTGAGCAGCAAAAGGTCGACACAGGTCAACGTGAAAGTTCTTCAGATCTTTGAACCGTATGGCAGCTTCAATGTACACAAACAGGATCCACAGCGATACAGTGGGTAGACAGACTCCTCTCTCTGTGAGGGAAATAAAAGGAGACAGAAAAAATAAATAAATAAAATCAGCACTCCTGGGTCTAGTGCTGGAGAAACTTGGCAGCTATGAATTTCTTGTGCACCAAGTCTTTGAGGTGAAAGTGGTCGTTTGGCTGCCAGAGGGAAAAAAAAACAGAACTTGGACTAACCTGTATGCCAGACATACTGGACCCATACGTAGGTGCTGGCAGCAAAAAACAGCCACTGGACGGGGATGAAGAGGAGGCATATGATGTCTGATGTAAACGCCACGCATACGAAGAAAACAGAGAACGCCTAAAAATGTGGGATAACAAGAGGCACAGAAATAAATATTTAATCTCTGATGCTCCAGACTACATCTCTAGTGTGAGTAAATGCCATGTGGAAAGAAGGGAGGAGGGTATCAGGGTCATACAAACAAGATCTTACCAGCCCCTGATATCTGAAAGAGTCGTAGACGCTTCGAATGAAAAGCCAGAAGGGCCACAGGTACTCAAACCTAAACTCCAGCACAAAGTCGGCCAGCAGAACTAAGACCCACACTACCAGGAACTTCAGGTACAGGAAGGTACTGTGGAGACAAGAGCACAGGGAAAAAAATTAGGGACAAATAAGGGTAAGTAGACAGGTTTAATGTGGATTTAGATGTGGACATGAAGTATATACATGCAGACAGTATCACCTTTAAATTAAAAGAAAGAAAAACACCAATGTAACTTAAATTATAAATGCAAAAAGATATTTAAAACAATTATATAGTGGTTCTGTTACTGAAGAGATAATAAAGATACATAATGTCTAAGACTTCCACGCATGTTCGGGAAGAGGGTAGAGAGAGCAGAAGTGTACACATTGTATACAGTGTCATGTCTGGACATGTTAGTCACTTAACGCACAGCTGGTTTTGTTTTTCTGGTTAGCCATCGATCAGTCTATAGAAAAGGGTATGCTCCTTTTTCCATAATTTAAATATTGCAACAACTTAAATAATACCCGTCCGTGCCGTTTGGAGGTAATAGTTTCTTCCATTGTCTACATGCAGCCCTCTGCCAGACAAAGCACAGGTGAGAGCCCCGCCGACCGCGTCACCCCGCACTTCAAAACGAGCGCCTCTGACATTGCTGCTGTCATCTCGAGCTACAACATGAATTTTTCCTCCTCACAAGTTCACGCTGTGTTTTTCTGTTTTAGCTACAAAACATGTCCCCTGAGTGTAATTCATACTCAAAGCCCGCTGAGCACCATTCATTTAAATTTGAATTGAACTACCTAGCTAGGGACAAACCGCGTACGAGATGCCACATTAGTAACGTTAACCTAGGCCTTTAATTGTGGACTATATGCGGACATTCAAGCTCTTAATGCAGCTCAGAAAAAACACAGCGCGCTTAAATATGAAGATAGCAGAGACTGGCAGCCCCGTCTTGACATATGCAGAGAGGCGCCATTGTTATACAATAACGTCCCTCCAGCCCCTTTTTTGTACCTGCTATATATACCCTCGGTGATTCGGTTCCGTTTTAACGGCCGTCGGAGTTTGCTGCAGTCCGCATTGCGCCGCTTCATCCTCCCCCTGTTGATTCACTTGTGATATCGGTGTGGTAACTGTGACTGGAAATGTCATTCGCTCATCCTAATATTCACACTTCTTCAATTATCCGCCACTGTTGTTGTTTTATGCACATGAAACAAAGAAATAAATAAAAACAGTCCGCGGAAGGCCCTCCCCTTTTCACGACACGCTGCGTTGCCGTGCGAGCGTCTGACGTCACGCCGCCGCCGGGGACGTGCGAAAACATGGCTGCTCCCTGAGTTCAGTGCTTTCTCTCTGTTTTTAATTTTTAATATTCGTTTCATGACGGTAAGTGCGGTAATAACGTGTCACAGTGTTGCTGTTCTACCTTTAACGTTGTCATTTGTTATGTTAACACGACTGGGACGTAAAATAACGTCTGTGCAGACCTGGCGGACCTGTTGTACATGGTAAAACTTCTCCATGCTTTCTCAACCACGTTTGTTTTGGCAGTCGTGGTTACTTATTTAACCATATTTTTGCTTCATCGGGAGCCATGTATTTTATATATTTTATATCTAGTGTGTTAAGCTGCGACACTTGATTATAAAGTATTTCGTATTTCGAGCAATTTTTGAATGTGTACGAAGCAACAGACCTGAAGTAACAGTGACGTTTTAAAGGAAGTTTGGAATTTTGTTTTTTGAATCAGAATGAAAAGCAAATTGTCTTAGTTTCACAGTTTTTTTCCTTTGTGTACGTTTATGTTATTAATGTGGTTCCCACTGTTGCAGTTACTGATGTAATGTGGCTTTATTCTTCAACAGATGACGCAAACTGAGCATAAGATAGAGAAAATGTTGCCATCTGCTGAGGAAGAAGAGAAGATGGCAGAAGAGACAGAGGAAGACAGGGAAGAAGTGGAAGCAGAAGAGAAAGAAGAAGATGATGATGAAGAGGGAGGTGAGAAAGGTGGCGATAGTGAAGGGGAGGGAGGAGATAAAGAAAAGAAGGAGGAAGCAAAACCACAAGCCACCGATAATGAGCTTTCATTACCTGTTCAAGCTAAGGAGAAAAAGCAGGCCGATGTTCTGAACCTCAACAATGAAGTGGTGAAGATGAGGAAGGAGGTAAAGAGAGTGAGGGCTTTGATCATCAGGAAGCTGACACGTCAGATTGCCGCCCTGAAGAAGAAGAAGGGAAAAGACACAGAAATTGAGAGGAATCAAAGGAGAGCTGCGAGACTGTTGGAGGAGGTCCACGCCATAAAGACCTTGTCACCAGACCTGGTAGGTTTTTTTTCTCGGCTAGTGAAACTATAATTTCTCCAATGGATTAAAATCAAATGGGTAAAAAAAAAAATATTTTTTGTATTTGTGAAGTATCTAATTAGATAAATGATTTTTCTCTCTGGCAGGTGACAAAGACAGCTTTGCAAAAAAATCTCAACTTTGAGCAAGTGTGCAAAAATCCCAAGTCTACAATTTCTGATCGGGCTATTGCACGAATCGCCACCCACCCTCAGTTCAACAAGAAGATCGAGAACATTAAAGCTGCCGTGAAAGCCTTCAAAGAGGAGCGAGTGAAGACTATAAAGCAGGGAGGAAAGGAAAAAGTGCAAAATAAAGCTGAAAAAATGACTCCACAGTCACCAGACAAAAAGGGACAAAGAGTGAGTGAGAAAAGAGAGGATGACAGTGCAGTGGAGGTAAAGGAAAGCCTGGACAGTCAGGAAGGTGTTGCTGTCCATAAAGATACTGAAGATAAACCTGTAGCTAAGACTGAAGAGGAAGAAGAGAAAGAATCTCATTCAGCTGCTGATGTTCAAATGCAAGAAATGACAGAGTCTAAGAGTGTGAGACCAGCATTAGTAAAAAGTATTGATGTGAAGGAGGTTGTGAAAAGTAAACCTCAAAGTAAAGCTACAGAAAAGAAAGACAATCTTCAGCCTTCCCCTGCAGTCCCTCAGAAAACAACAGATGATGAAGAGAGTGATTTAGAGCTGTCAGATGATGAAGAGAAAGAATACTTTGATGACAGTACAGAGGAACGTTTTCACAAGCAGTCCTCCCAGTCAGAGGCGAGCGACGATGATGACGACTTCTTTGTGGGAAAAGTGAACAAATTCAAGAAGAAGAAGCAGAAGGACACAGAGGGGGAAGAGAAAGTGGACAAGGGACAGCAAGTGAAAAAGTACTCAGCAGATAATATGAACGCTAAAGACAAGCTCCAGAGTGAACTTGACGAGCTTGAATCCAGGCTAAAATCTAAAGCACCTGCGCTACAGTCAGTTTTCTGTTCTTCCCTGGCTTCGACTAAGGCTGGTGGAGGTACCGGCAGAGGGAGAGGAGGGGACAAGTTCAGGGGCAGAGGAAAACCGAAAGGAAGCAGTGGTCCAAATAGAGACTTTAGTAAACAATCTAATTTCCAAAAGCAAGAAATGGGAACAGAAAGAAATTCAGCGTCCAAATACAGCAAGCCCTGCCCTGAAGACAGACGCCCCGAGTCTGCCGGGAGAGGGAGGGGACGAGGCAGAGGTGATGCTTTCAGGCAACAGGATCGAAGGGGTGGAGGTGCCTTTTCTCATCAGGCTCCACAGCAGGCGTTACATCCATCCTGGGAAGCCAGTAAGAAGAGGAAGGAGCAGCAAGGACAAATCTTGGCCTTCCAGGGAAAGAAGATCAAGTTTGATGATGATGACTGAAACATTTTTCATGTGTTTATACTGAATACAAACCTTTGACTGTGTGTCTTATGGGACATATTTGGGTTATGGGCGTTACTTTACACTTGAGTATGGTTGTTAATAATCCTGATGGATGCTCAACACGTCGTGATCTCAGCATAGTTCAGTGACGACGTGTTGCACAGTGTAAATTACTTTTTCTATCCCGAGGTTTTGTATGACACATTAACATAAATGTGTGATTCTAAGCTGTGTATCAAAGAATAAGTACGTGCTAAAGTAATGTTGCAAATGTATTTGTGGAAAATCTGGAAAGTATTATTGTTTTTTTCTTTCTTTGTTTTAACCTGTACACATTTCCACTACTTTGTAATTAAGAAAGTATCCTCGTGATTCCATTCGTATTGTGGCTTAGTTACTCTGTACATTCTGTGACACTGATGTGATTTGACAAGTGGATCTGCAGCAAAACATTTTCTTGTTTGTAGCCTCCTTTTATTAGATGTGTTTTAATATTACAAAGTTCATATTTACAATAGAAGGTAATGTTGTCCTTTGCCAAAATGCTCGTTAAATTTATATATTTCCTAACAGGAAACTGATATTTAAATAATTAAATACAAATGCAGCACATGTTCAATCGCTATTTCTGGTTTGCTGCAGAGGTGTTTTGCTATTGGTCGGAGACAGTTACGTCAGACGCACGTGACGCAGCGTGGCCAATAGTAGTTGACATGCAAAGTGGGTTTAAAACTGTCCCGGGAAATCCGTGTTTCCCGCGTAGTGTAGTCTCTGTTTTCGTGTATAACCAAATTTTTAATTACTTAATTTTAATTAGATACATATGGTGGGATCTGTCATAGAGTGTGGAGGCAGAGTGCGGGCATTACGAGATGAGCTCAGGGGAGTCCTCGGTGTCAGAAACCACCGGTGATACTACCGCGGGGTGTTCCAAGAGTTTCTCCACCGGAGGGATCCTCAGCCCTCCTCCCTGCCGGGGTAACTCGGTGGAAGTCCGGAGCTCGGAGCTGATTGACGGTCTGAAGCACGATACACCCGGCGGACCCTCCACACCAGGACCATGGCCGACGTCTGACACCCAGGTGTGCTAAATTAAGCCGATTTAGCACGTGTATTGTAAATGATGAATTACTCAGAAAGACATGAAATGATAAGCAAACATACGTCAATAATTACGGCAGTGTTACATTTTGTACATAACGTCACGCGCACACAGTTAAGCTGCTCGAGCCCGTCACTCCCTGTGACGCGTCTGTCGTCCCTGAAAGGTTCAATCTGTATAAACATGTATGTGATTATATCTAATGCTTGTTAGCAGACACGTGCCACTTTTAAAATTAACCACATGCGCGAGGGTTTATCGTTAGCACCATTATTAACTAGGAACACTCAAGTCCGTCATCTGCGCGGAGATTACCTGGGCTATAAACGGAAGCTCTCTGCTTGTTTTCAAAATAAAGACAAAAAAAGTGATTAGTAATTTGTATTATGATCGGGACTTACATTGTGCCTGTAACATTAAAATGTAAAACAAATAATGTAAGGTTATAATCAGAGGGTCCTTTGCACATAAGTAGGGTTCTTTTAAAGGTTAATTTTTATTATTTCAATGATTATATGCTGGCCCACTCCCTGCAAAATCAGTTGTCCTCAGGAGATAAACATTTCAACTTGATTAAAAAAACAAAAAATAATAATTGAATTGAATAATATTGTTTACCACTTGAAAGAATACATTGTGATATGTATTGAAAACTACAAACAGTGAGTTTTGAACAATATTTACTATTATATTGTGGTTGCTTAAAATGTGTGCCACATATTTGTCACCACCATCAATTATAGAGAGCAGTAAAATCAGACAGCTAGGTCAAGTACATTCCTGAGGACCCCACTGTCAAACCTTCAGCTCTACTGCATGCTTCAAGATCACTCAAGCTCCTTTAAGTTTGCTATTTTCTGTCACTGGCCACTGTCACCACAGCCAGATTAGTGTCACCACTGTCAGTTTCTAAGTCACCACCATCAGAGGGAGTTTTATTTGTTTTAAATAAATATGCTTACAATATATTTCTTCAGTGCTGTTGAATTATTAAAGTTATAGTCTCTTTTAATACTAAAATATGTTTGTTAAATAAAAATGCATTACCTTTTCTATTCAGGCTTAAAGTAAATGTTGTAAGATGTTAGATGTTTAAGAGGAGCACACGTGGAACAGTACAAAAAATGAACAAAAGTGAATATTCAACATTTAACAGCATATATGTGTACTAAGAATGCCAGATAATGACTTAAAAACTCTCAATACATATTTGACCAAATAAATAACTGGAAGACTAAATAATAATTGGGAAAATGCCTGCTTTATAAGAAAAAATACAAAATGGGGAGGTTGCACCATTACATTGCTGAACAGCCAAGACCTTGGTCTATAATGATATACCTTCAAATTTTGTAATTAAACTAACTTTTTATCTTCAAAATTAAAACCTGTTTTATCCTAATTCACATGAATCAGTGTTCTGTTAATGTATGTTGATATATACTGCACACTAATGTATTTGAGTTTTACACAATAGAAATAATTGTCTCACCTAAATTTGGACATAGTAAAAGTCAAAGTACCACAACAACTTTTTTGCCTAATAAGAGTAATTAAATGTTGGCTATAAAATGTACTTAAAGCATTAAAAAGTAGACTATTTCACAAGCATGCTGCAGTCAAAAGTATCATGAAGCATGCTGATTACATATATATTTAGTTTAATGTAAAATGGCCCAGGCTGCTATTTTAATTATAAATGCTTCAGGTAATGCTGCTAACAGCACTAGAAAACAAGTTGCTATCAGTTATTTAAAAGTTTATTGTTGTGTTATCAATCTGTGACATAGTTCAGACTTGGAACACTTACATGAACTCTGTTTTTGTGGGTGTGGTGTAGAGTTACAAATACACTGTATATGATAATAGGCAAAGTAAGTGTGACGTCACTCCTTGGTTTGTGGACTCCTTTTTGAAGCCAAGAGATCATTTGAACGTTGCCATGTTGGTTGTTTGTAGGCAGAAGTCGACCATATTTGGATATGAGGGAAGGAGTGAGGAGGCAGGTCGAACCCTTGAACCTGAGACAGACTTTGTGGGACCAGCACCTAGTGGCCATCGGGTGTATTACACTTTTTTGCACTTCTGCATTGACCTCATTTTTGAGCCCCACTTACTTTGTCCATTTCTGTATGCAATTTATGGTTTCACACCACGAAGCAAACTAACAAAGAAATGAAGTATTTATTTAGCTGTCAACAGTTCGAAGGTCATCTGCTTACTCTGATTTGTTCAGCACAACAATTTTGCTTTACGTAAGAAAATTAAATATTTAGATAGATAAACAAGTTGCCTCCTAGTACAAGTACAACAAAGAAATACTTTTACACCACCCGTGTTATCATACTCGCGTTATTTTCATGCTTTTATTTTGAAAGTAGAGTATAAAGCTTCGGCTACCTTCGTATATCTCCGTTAACTTGACGAGTGTTTTACCTTGAGCTGAGGCATCACACCGCGGCTTGCCGGAGCACAGTTTTCCACGTCCTGGCCTTCGGGTGCTGCGTTATTCTGCTGGTGTACTGTAACCGTTGGATTTCTGTGGTTATACATCGGTAAGAAGGTTACTGTACAGTGTTGGTTATTGTCAGAATCAAACTAGTGTCCAGGCCTTGCTGAGCATGGGAGGGGGATGGGGAGTGTTGCTCCAACTAGCTAAACACACTGACTGCTGGTTCAAGCTAGCTCCTGCTCTGTTCCCTACACAGTGACAGCTCCCAATAACGATATATAACCACTTTCAGAAGACGAATGAAGCTAATATTTCACGTAAATATGCGGCCTATGCTTCTGGTTCATGCAGCTGAAGTTTCAAGTAAATGCAAATGACTCGTGACAAGTTTATACTGTATTATTATTATTGACTAAAATGGCTGCTGCTGCTGCCCTATGAGCAAGTAAAGCAAGCTGCATGATATTATGTGTATATACCATGCATTTTAAATGTGCATGCTATGTTCTGCCCAGCTGTAAGAAATACTTTCTCCCAGGCAAAGAGAAGGCTGGAGCTGGAAGCCAGTGATGTGCAGGACCTTCAGGATGGTGGCAGGACTGCCAAAGCCCAGAAACCAATGGCCTCTGTGACCCACGCAGGAGGAAAGCGTAAGGCTTCGTAGTGTTTTGATTTGTACTTAGTATTTCTAATCCATAGGTCTGCCTGTGCTAAACATGGAACATAGTAGAACTTTCTCTAACACAGCATAACACCAGTGATAGATTATATCTTTTGTTTTGACATTGATTAACACAGTTATCTTACTTGTGACCTAATTTTCTCATCGGTGGATTATTGAATTATGATTCTATTATTCATATTTGTAACTTGTGCAGAACCTTTCCTTTCAGACTGATTGCTACACACTTCTTTGATCATGCCAGACCTAAATGAAACTCAAAACTAATTATATTCTGCTCTGATATACAGTTAAAAATGAAGAACAACAGTACCTCCCAGTAATCCCACTATTGTATTGCTTGTTAAGCTGGTTCACACTCAACAACTTGCTGAAACAAGACTGGACACAACACACCAAACAACTGTTCTCACCAGGTTGAGCAGGTTCTAGTTTTTGATCATCTGAGAGGCACACACCTGAGGACTGGTCAGTAACATCTGGACAGTCTACCTGTAGATTCTCATCGACTAATATCTAAAAGCAGCTTGTTTCCACAAACAGGCTGCAGAACCTCAGTGTTTCTCAGAGGTGAAGCTCTGCATCTTATTACCCTCCTCCTTTACCATTCAGTACAGATGTCTTCTTGTTCTATATAAACTCTTTATAATCGACATCATTTTGATTCTTTAACCTATATGACAGTTGTGGGTTTTTTTTCAAATTTTTTTCTCCATGTTTAAAATAATCTTTTGTAAAAACCTCCATTGACTGCTTCTAAATGAACAATGTTCAAATCCTGACACAGCTCCGATTTAACCAGTTTATCTGCCGACTGTAAACTTGGACTGAGCCCAACTGGAACCAACCCGGTCCAACTGGGCTCCATTACTCACAATGTCCAAATTCCATTCAAAATTGGCGTGAAAATCGTTAGGTGTTTAAATCCCTTCCTGTTTTTTCAGCTTCTGCTTCCAATCCCATAGCACGCAAGGCTCTGTTCGAGAGGTCGCGATGTGACACCTCGCTGGTCCTCTTGACAAAGAGGTTTGCGGAGCTGATGCGCCGTTCCACCGACGGGATGTTGGATTTAAACCAAGTCGCCCAGCAGCTCAACGCCCCGAAGAGACGCATCTATGATGTCACCAATGTCCTGGAGGGGATCCAGCTCATCAGAAAGAAATCTAAAAGCAACATCCAGTGGCTGTAAGTATTAGTTGATGCAGTAAGCACCATGTGCAACTAATGTAGACTGATTTACACAGAGTTTTATAGAACTGACAGGGCTACAGTAATCAGCGCTACTGGTGAATGGTGATTTGATAGAGTTGATTTGACTGTTTAGCATCTTTGATTTCTGTTTCTTCCTAACACTTACATTTGAGTTTGTTTCACTGCTCTGTTTGGATATATGTGCACAGAGGGGGACCAGCAAGTTCATATCAAGACCTGACTGCTCTCACTGAGGAGGAGAGGAAGCTGGATGAGCTGATCCTGAGTTATACGCGGCAGGCACACCAGCTGTGTGAGGACAGCCAGTGTCTGAGATATCCTTTTGTATATTCTGCTTCGTTTTACCGTGTGTGTAGTTTAAAAGTTTAAAAGTGCAATTTCAGCTCTAACTGCACAAAGAGCTGCAACTTTTCTTAAATTTTTGACAACTCGGAGGGTGCAGCCATCTTGTTTGAAGTAGCTTTATTGTATTTGTCACTGGAGCCACAACCCACCAGGGCTCTGTCATTATGATCAGTGTGAGCTCCACTGTAGATTCCTGCTGTGATAAAACTCTGGTTGAGAACCTGTGCTGTGAATGAACACATTGTACAGTATTAATAGAAAACCATGCAGTATCTGGCTGCTTTAAAGGGTAATTCTATCAGCGTGCTACTGCTGACAGGCAACAACCAGTGCACGGCTGAAAAAGTGGCCTGTGGTAATTTAGCAGTAGAATTTATAAATAGGTTGTTGTGACGACATATGTGTGAATCACATGGCCGCACTGGACCAAATGTCCTGTAACAAATGGTTCAGGATATTTTCTACATTCAGAGTCTATTTTAAATCTTTTGTACCTTTCTTTTTAAACTTGTGAAATACTTGTAGAAAGATCAATCAAGGCCCCCCCATGGTCACGATGAGCATTAGCAGGTGTAGTCCTGATTTGATCTGTGGTGGGTTTGTTTGTGGTGTGAGTTTTGGGATCTTTTATTGTCCCACCTGCACACAAACCACCTGTAAAACACCAGGGTGCTTATTTGGTTTATTTTCCTCCTTGACGTCCTGAATCACATACGCCTATTTAACATACGAGGACATCCATAAGATTCCCAGTCTGAAGGAACAGACCGTGATCGTGATCAAAGCTCCCGCAGACACGAAGCTCGAGGTGCCACATCCAGAGGAGGTACAGTTCTCCACAGGTAACGTCACAAAGCCGTTTCCTGTTGTTGGCTCATTAAACAGAATCAATGTGTCTGCTTCCCCAATCCTCAGAGCCTGCAGGTCCACCTCCGCAGCACTCAGGGGCCCATCGAAGTCTTCGTCTGCTCCGATGACCCCGTCAATACGGAAGCCACACACAGCTCAGCGGCCAACGGCGCCACTGGAGGTCACTTTAACTCGACCACCAGTGGGAACGACTTGGTCCTCCATGTGCCTTCCATGTCCTTCGTCCAGGTGTCTTCCAAAGGTGAGGCTTGTACTTCAGGATCCAGCTGAACAGGTTACTCATTCAAAGGGGATTTTATTCCCACAGAGAAGGAGGCAACTGCTCGTGCATATACACCTTTTGACCACAAGGGCAACATTATTAAAAATACTGTATTTAGTTCCAAAGGTACTTGTTTAGTTTTGTTTTGGTCAATGGTCACCTCATTTTTTTTTCTTCCTGTGTCTCCTTATCCACACCCCTGTCAACTTTCCAGACGACACTAACCACAGTTCTGGAATCCGTCGTTTATCCGAGCCGACGCAACACTCCTCACCGGTCACTGTCACCCCCGCACACCCCGCGCCCACCTCCCTCACCTCCCTCCAACGTCCCTCTGAAGAAGACCAACACAGTTTTGTCACCCTCACTCCTCCTCTAACCGTCTCCATCGATGGTGGGGAGTACCTCCTGAGCCTGGCCGAGGACGAGGGAATCACTGACCTCTTCTCCTCTGTTGACTTGGACCATTCACCTGTGGATATGCCACTTCTCTGAACAGGTTTTTGTTTTTGTTTTTTTGAACTACAGTATTTTTGAATGAATGAAAATCTTTACACAAACTGGACAAAAAGGGGATGCAATAAAAAAAAGTGAATTTAATCTTCTTTTTTTTTTTTTTTTTTAACCTGGATTTTCTGACTAAGGAATGTGAGGAGGTTGTAACCCTGGAGCATCAGATCGGAGCCGTCTTGGAGTTACTTTGTTATTAAGTTTTAACCCCGTGTTCTTCAGCTTTGTTTCTTTTCTGGACTGAAGCTGATGTGCCGATTGTTCAACGAAGCATTTTGTTTCAGAGCTTTAATCTGTTTTTGTGCCCTCTCCAAAGTTGTCGGCACAGGACTTAAGTTGTTCTGGGTACAACACATCGGTGCAGTGGTCTGGAGAAGTCACATGGATCATCTTTGTACTTTGATCGGGTAGGAACCATCAAACATAACATGGAAGAAGCGTTCATGAAACTAATACTACAGCTCGTCCAAAGTCGTTCACAAGACTTTCGCTGCTTGTGCTGGAGTTCTGGGAAAACGTACAACTGTGGGGGGTGGGTGGGGGTGTTGGTGTTGGTATTTCTTAATTTTGTAACTTAGTTTGTTGATACTAACACAGAATCTCATTTTGTTCTTCAGTCCACGGAGACGTCCCTCATCACCCTCCACCAATATACACATAACTCATGTCTTATAGGAAAGCACAGATACACTGTTTAATGTGGATTGATTACATCATGGCCAGTTTCCACTGGGGTGTTGGATTGGTGCATTTTTATTTGCTAACAAAGTTAAATCACAGTTTAAAGTTCAGTCTCCATTTACCACCTTTCGTTCTTCATCGTTCTCTCAGGGCTCCAGTAACTTTTAACACAGGTGCAATTTTTTATCATAAAGTTTAATTCATACACATTTATTTATGGTGTTCCCCAAAGTTCGACATCGTACCAGAACCTCGTTACAACACTTTTTGTTGGTTAGTGAAAAATTCCACTGACACCTTTCGAGATGCCAAACATCTCAGGAGGTAATTCACTCAGGTACAAACTCCGTCTGTCTTCCCATTGGTCACTGAAGGAGGACAGACTTGTCTACTGACGACACACTGAAACCTTGTCTCTGCATTGAGGATCCTTTTTGTTTTCCAGTCAAACATGTGAGGCAAGCACAGGTCTGACTGTGGAATTATGTTTATGTTTATTCACAGCAGACACTTTGTCTCGGCTGTTCCCAGGGTCCTGGTGTGGTGCTGTGTTACCGGGACACTTGGGGAAACTGAATCAGTAATATTTCATTAAAGTACAAAAAAACTGCTTTAATAAAAGCTTTATATGATGATGTGGAAGCAGTTCTTTGTCATCAGTTAAAACTTGGTGTGATACTAAAACCTTTTTCAGGTTAGCTTGATCTTCTCTTTTTGGATGCTGGTGCCACCTTTTGATATTGACCAGGTTTTTTAAGAATCCAGGTCAGCTAGTGCTACACTAGCAAACCACTACAAGGCACAGAAAAGCTAACAACTGTTAAAATCAAAGCTTCATTTACTCCAATGTAATATTTATTTCACAAAACTAGGTCCAGAGAGATGGAGGAGGATTAGACTGTGGGAGGGAAGTTTCTTGAAAAATAATTTAATCTAATTCGTTATTGAACATCTAATTTAATTTAAATTAGACTTCCATGTTGTATCTTAATCATAGACCATGTATAGAATGGATGAAGCTAATGTGACGTCACTGGTTGATTTTGTTGAGTTTGGCATTTGAACGTCACCATGTTGGATTGTTGGAGCCAAAAGTGACCATATTTGGATATGAAGGGAGGCGTGAGGAGTAGGGTTTGACCCTTGAACCTGAGGACACTGTCCAATGTGTATGAGACTAGAGTTCAGGTCTAGTCAATCAAACTAAATCTTCCTACTTTTGAATCCTAATGTCTACTTAATGATGAAGTGATTTTCTGATAGACTTGACTTTAGGTAACAACATCAGAATGAGGTTTTTTTTTTCCATCAATCGGAGCCAGAGTTTTTTGGAGCCAGCATCTAGTGGCTGTCAGGAGTATTGCACTTTTTTGCACTTCCACATTGGTTTCATTTTTGAGACACAGTTACTTCATCCATTTCTATATATAGTCTATGATCTTAACCTTCTCTTCAGAGCTTTATTTAGTAGACTTTTATATTTCCCCATTAAATTATTTACCACTTTAGCATCACACCCAGTGATATTTCCATTTTCACATTTTCTTTGACTCCTTTGCTACTTCCTGTGAAACCTCTGAGTGCAGTGCAGACCTGGAGCCACTAGGAGGCAGCGAGATCCCACTGAATCCCTGATGTGTGTTCACCAGCTCCTGTTGTTTTCAAACTGTGACATGAAGTGTTACCTACCTCTGTCTCTCCCTGAGAACTGGCTTTTATGAATTCATACAGAAATAGACTGAGATTAAACTCTGTGGTGGTGTGTTGCACATGTTCAAATTAAAACACGGAGAAGGTTTCAGTCACTCTTCCACAAACTTAGGAGTAAAAAAACAGAGATTCACAGCCAGATGCAGGGTTTAGTTTCAGCCCCCAGCATCATCTGAATGGGGCTGTTTGGTGTATTCTTCACTGTGTCAGGACAGATGTTTGCTGACCTTGTGGTGTGACATTTTGTATTTAAGTGAAGTCACCACATCTGACCTGAGCTAATTTTTTATACATAAATTCAGAAGCACTTAATCTCGTCTTAAGGGTTTAAAACTCCTGTCTTGACTTTTATTATTGACTCTGCTGACCTGACCTTAATGGATATAAAGGAAGAGAACATAATTTTGACACATTACATTGAAGATGTTTGTCTGCCTTTCATTATTCAAGTACACACTGAATCCTTTATTGCACAAAAACCCCTTGTGACACATTAGTAAACATCAGTTGGATATATGTTTTGTTGGTTTTTTTGTTAAAAGTCCTCTGATGTGCCTTTTAAAGTTTCTCCAATATCTCCCCTTATTGCATCCAACCCTCTCGGTCCCTGCCTCTCTTTGTCTGAGCCACAGCATCTTAGAAAAACACATCATCGCCCTCAACATGATGATGTAATCTGTCGGGTGCCTGCAGCATCCAGACGTGTCCATAGATGGCAGTGTTGCACCTCAGGACCCCACATAAACCCGGTCAACCCAGTTCCCCACAAACAGTGGCACGCTCCCTCTGAGTTCATGGAGAGTCACTGGATCACTGCGATTATTGATTCATGTGTGTTTCTGCTTTATTTTTTTTTTGTCTGCTGCTAAGATTAGAAAAAAACCCAACAAAGTGAATATTGAATTGGGTCATATTGAATTAGGCCTGATGTCAGCCCCCTCCCCGTCTCAAGAGGACTCAGTTAAAGATCAGTCAATACGGCTGTCAATCAGCCGATCAATCGCTCAGTGAAGTTTCATTTTTAAAGTGCTTTTTCTTGTCACCTACAAGCAAGTGATGTACAGTGGGGAAGGTTTGGAAGCTCAGGACAAAATACGCAGATGGTTTGGGCTTAAACGGTGAGATGAGACTAAGTCACCACTTAAGACTTGGTCCCTTGGGGGGGGTTAGGACTGACTCGGTGCGAGTGCCATCTACTTTGACATAGTAGGTTGATGGGCTCGTCCAACTGTCTCCTCGTCCCTCCCCAAAAAAAATGTAACACTTGTTTCTGCGCTGCGCTCTCTTCAGCCACGCTGTTGTGTTGCCTGCTGTAATGCGATGAGGCAGGGAGTGAGAGAGAGAGAGAGAACAAAATTCAGAGAGGGTTAAAGAGGGAGCATGAAAGCAGCAGAGAGAGAGGGAGAGCGCGTACTACTCGTCTGTGATTGGGCGTTGAGAGCCCGGCGTCTTTTTGCGTAGCGCCGTCCCAGCCAATCGGCTACCTTTGCAATATTTTGGGTTTATGAATGAAATGAATAGTGAGAAGGCAGGACAGGAGTAGTTTGATTCATCACCCGTAGCTCGGGGAGTGCGAACGATACCAAAAAGATAGGTGCGCTTGTTTGCTGTGCGGTCTGGATCTGAGGGCCTCTGGACACGGACACATGGACAGATGACGACACAGGCTAAAAAAGCACCTGCAGACACACCTCTACCTGACTCCACTGTCACACAAGGAAGTGATTGGACAGTGGATATCTCAGTGAAAACCTGTGGCTGTGGCTGGGACTGGGACCGAGGAAGATCTGCTTCTGAGGTTAATATTTTCTCAAGTAGAGACTGGAGACAGACTTTTTTTTTGGAGTCCATAAAGTCCACTGTTCATAATAATTTTATTTTACTATCAGCTGATTCTGGTTGTAAACCACAGAATGAATTGCAACATCAAATCTTGGCCTTTTTCCAAAAATACATCAAGCAGTGCTCCCTCCAGACACAGAAAGGTGCAAAGAGACCGTAGTCTTTACAGCAACCTAATATCAGACATGTTAAACAGGAATCAACACTTGGCAGTGTCTGCACTTGTAGTTACAGAGAGATGAGGAGCAGGTGGCGTGTGCCGCGCTGCAGACGAGGTGCTTTCTGAAATGTTTGAACAGCATCTGAGAGCCGACCTCCAAACATCCCTCCAACCTCCAACTGTAGAGATGTAGAGGATTTTCATGTTTTTCACTCAGTTTTTTGAAATTGCAGAAATCTCATTCACCTCATGCAGAGTGTGTCCAGGTGAGGAACTCTGCAGGGTTTCATCTCGACCTGTATATAGAAATGGATGCAGCATCTGGACCTCAAAAATGAGGGCAATGTGCAAAATAGTGTAATACTCCTCAGTACCACTAGATGCTGACTCCAAACTAAAACTCTGGCTCCAATTGGCTTCAATTATAAAATCTTCAGTTTCAATCATGAAACATTCAGTCATTACATTTTTTTCACAAGTCATTCTGATCCTTAGGGATTTAGGGGCGTGGTTAGTTTAATTGACAGATCTGGTCTCATACACATTGGACAGTGTCCTTGGACTTGAGGGTTAGGGGGACGGTGTTCCTCACTCCTCCCTTCATACCAAATATGGGCACTTCTGGCACCAAATAACTAACATGTCTTCAAAAAGCGAGTCCACAAACTGACAGATAACGTCACATTAGCTTCATCTGTTCTATAAACCTATATATCCTTAATTTATCTAGGTAAGACGTCTCATTGCGATTAAAAATGTCTTTTTACAAGAGAGACCTGGCCAGGACCGCAGCATCGACAATCCAAAAAGTTTCATATACAGTCTATGGTACAACCAAATATACCATAAATGTTCTCCTCCTTTGAACAACTATTTCTATGATGACCGGTTTTCAGTTGTGGCCATTCACAACTGCTTTTCCCTTCATCGCACAAACTTGTTCATTTTGAGAGTTGGTTGGCTTCCAGCAAACCTACAACCTCCCAAGCTCTCACGCCCCATATTCTGTCTCTTCCACTCTCTATTACCACGTCTTCTGAGGCCTCGCTGTCATCACGCAGAAGTTCAGAAGTCCTGTTCTGGACAACATCTTGGCCATGTGTGAAACAAGGTCACCTAGGGTCACTCGGTTGTTTGTGGTTACACACAAGTAAGGAGTAGCTGGTGTTGACAGCTGCACGTGGTAAAAGTGAAGTGTATCTGGTCCTCAGATGAGCACAGTAAAAATGTGACTGAAGTGTGCAGACATGGGGAAGTAAGACAAGAGGCAGCAGTGGGGAGCTGGACAGAAGGGTCAGTTGGGGTAACCGTGGGTGTGGGTGTTTTAGGGATTGAGTGCGGTTAGTGATGGGTGGCTCTTGGAGACAACACTAGCAGGGCTGGTTGGTGAACTGTAGCGGTTGAGCTGATGGCAACAATAAGGAAAACTTGAATGAACAGATCTGGATTATTTTGTTAGATTTTTTGAGAGTATTACCCAAGGACGAATGATCAAAAGTTGGGTTGTCACTTTTTATTCAAAATCAGATATTTGTTCAAATATGGGGTAACAAGTTCATATCCGAGCAATAATGACCTTAAGTATTTATTTATTTTAGATACTTTATGTCATGTTGAGAAATGATTTTGTTACGTTTCTGTAACAGGCTGCCACTTGTACAGCACCATAAGTCCAAGGGTCCAGTGTTTTGCCCAAGGATACTTCGACATATGGACAGGAGGCACTGTGGATCAAACCCCCAACCTCACAGTTACTGGATGACCTGCCCTACTACCTGAGCCACAGCCACCCTTTTGTACTGTAGCCTGCAGTCTTTATCTTTGAAGTAGTTTCTGTGTATTTAGTCCCAGAAATCGTGATACAAGGGAACAGTATTGATGAGCGGAAAGCACAGGTGGTTTGCAAATATACCTGAACGAATTGTGGATCATTTTAAATTTGTTTAAGCTTAATTTTTTGAAACAGTCAAAATCATGTATGGAAAAAAGTCAAATTGCCAGAAAAATCTAGGTAATCTCATACATTTGGTAAATGTTCTAACAAGATAGTGTTGCTATTTCACCACAAGAGGGCAACAGTGTTCAGTGTATAGTAGTGTTGTAGTACTTGGTCTTGAGACCGGTCTTGAGTCCACATTTAAAGGGTCTCGGTCTTGTCTTGGAATCTAAGCCATTTTTACTCAGTCTTGTCTCGGTCTTGGACAGGGTGGACTCAGGTTTATTGATCAAGACCGGTTAAGACCAGTCCAGCGCTACTGTGATAAGTGAGAAAAGTAGATTGTAGCTTCTGCCTTCCTGGTGTCATTTGGTCTTTGGGTCACCTGGAGTGACATATACCCTGTACACAGCCTGGATGAAGACGCCTGGAGATGCTAGGAAAGTTAGTTTTTGTTGCTGCTGCATTTATGTAACAGCAAACTTAATTCAAAAACAAGATACTGGTCATTTGGTTCTGGTTTGTTGTGATCTTTCTTTGATATACACAGTCTTGATCTTGTCTTGGACTCGACCTCCAAATGTCTTGGTCTTGTCTTGGTCTCGATTCTCTCTAGTCTCGATAATGTCTCGGTTCGTACGGTCTTGACTACAACACTAGTCTATAGCATCAGTACAGCTGGATTACACCTTTGGGGAGATTTGTGCTCTCTAAATACTTTCTAGTTTCTGTACTGGGTTCACACAACTGTTCACCATTTTATTCTGCAAACAGAGACTAAAGGGGATACATGCTATGCTCTGTAACCAGGCTCATAAACTCAGTCAATAATGGATCAAAAGGTTGGAAAGGTTCATCCAGGAGGCAGGAGATATTTTTGCCGTTGACTCATAGCTGCATTTGTGGAGCAGTTTATACTCCCCACGGAGGAGGTTAAATAAAAACAGATAGTGAAAGCTGTACAGCTAATGACCTGTGAGTGCTTCAATTGCAGTTTACCTCACCCTGATGACTGAATCCACTGATAACTGTGTTTCCATTGAAGTGAATTGATTGTGATCCTAAATATCACTGTTTTCAAACCTGCTGCTGTTAAACAGACATGACCCTGACTTCTGTGGAGACAGGCCAAAAATAAAAGAGGAAGTACAATCGTTGAGTGTGTTGTAAAGCCTGGATTCTGTGAAACTCTTCCAGATAATGTCATCTGGGAAGTACATCTGTACTTAATATAGACAGACTTCCAACTTTAGATGCATGGAAAGCCTGTTGAAAATCTGTGAAGTCTCCGTCTAAGTCGTATGAACTGCTCTACAAATAGTCAACTATAGAAACAAAACACTCCAGTCATAGAGAGCGACTTACATGGAAATACTCTACGACACGGTCCCATTAAAAAGAGTGTTTCATTTTATATTCAGCGTGTTCTTTTCAAAGCATATCATCTTATTACTCCCACACTCAGTAGAGATAATTGAGATCACACAAGGCCAATTATTCTGGAGTTTTCCTTGTGAGCACATCAACAAAGTTCAGAGGATTACAAGTTATCTAAGGTTGCATCACATGACTAACGCTCCAGCTGCACTGCTTCAAGGGGTGGCCTTCAGAGAATTGAAGGCTGGGAAGTTGTGACTGCTTCTCCTCCCCAGAGGAGAGAGTTAGCAAGGGATTCAGCATGAAGTTACTCCAAGTTCCCTCCTCGGGGCTCACTGGAGCAGTTGCAGTGGGGTTTGGGATGCTGCAAAGAAATTGTAGGTGCCGTTGGATTTGGAGAGCCTGTTGTTATATTTATATGTTGTTGAATTTTTTTTGTGGAAGGAGGAAGGAAACTTTAGCTTCAAATAAAATCTCAGTTTTTGGGAGTGGGATTGGTGTTTGAATATATACAACTAGAACCTTTTCAAACATCTCTTCAGTTTAGCTTGATAATGTTAATAATGTTCTGTTTTTACCTATATTTTTTTCTTCATCTTTTACTTAACTAATCATTTTTTTATTGCTATCTTTAAAGATTTTATTTATATTCAACCCTTTGGCTGTAAAGCATTTAAAGTTGTAGATCATTTGAATCAAAAGTTCTTTATAATTAAAGCTCGATTGATTGATTTTGAACCACAGATTTTATTTAAAATGGAGAAAGGTTTTGTCACCTGTTGGTTTGTGGGCTGGCATTTTGAAACCAGGAGTTTGGTTGTGACCATATTTGGATTTGAAGGGAGGAGCAAAGAGGTGGGTCTGACCTTGAACCAGAGGACACTGTCCAATGTCTAGGAGACTTGAGCTCAGGGCTCAGACCTGTCAATCAAACTAACCACACCCCTAAATCTACCTCTTTCTGAAGTCTAGTATCTTCTTGATGATATATGATTTTCAGATGGACCACCAGATCACTGAGAAGAAGAGTTTTTTTTAGAGTCAGCACCTAGTGGCCATCAGTGGTAGTGCACTTTTTTCCACTTCTACACTGACTTCACTTTTGAGACCCGATGGCTTCATCCATTTCTATATACACTCATATACTTTCAATCTGAAACAGTCCACAGCAGAAACTTCCTCTCTCCACCTCCGCAGATGATTGGTAGGAGGATGGACGGGGATCAATTAATTGCTCCCGTCTGCATGAATCCATACTGTAGCTTGGACTGAGCGTTAGTGAGAGTAATTTTCCTCTGTCACTGGTCTTTCCGGGCCCATCTGTACAAAGGTTTGACCTCCTCCCGGGAGGCTTTGGCTTCAGATACGCTCTCTGTCAAGTGTTAATATGACCCTGGCCAGATTGCCATATTTATATGTGGACTTTATACTGTAGGGCTCGATCTCAGGAGTGAATATATGAAGCGCGGCTCCAGATGATGTAGGAGTTGGCTGGATCACACACAGCTGGGCCCTGGCTTTGGTAAATGTGGAGCGGAGCGGTCGGACTGTAATGTCTGGTTCCCTCTTGTTCGCTGGTCTGAGGTTTGTATTTTTCCTCTCCAGCGCCGGGGCCACGCGGTGTGGGTGTATAATGCTTCAGCTGTTGGGATGACAGCCTCGTGACCTGTTGTGAACCTCGTCCCTCCATCCCTCTCTCCAGTGGGTATTTACTTTCTTTAGTTCCACTTGGATACATCAAATATTTGCATAGACGAAACCAGACGTGAACCAGAACCCATCGGCTCCTACCCTTCAGCCAATACAGACAAAGACCGTCAGTTGTCATTTGCATGTAATTTGCATTGGATCCCCCTGTGACTGTTTGCAATGTCAGGAGGCCAAATTAACCAGTGTTCCGTTTTAGCCTGATTTACATCTCATTTGCATTAGAGTTGCTTAACTAGGGTTACTTAGCTGAGTGACCCCCGTGGAAACTCCTTACCTCGCACTCGGAGGAGGCAGATAGTGCGAGCGGCTAATTTCATTAAGGAAAAACAGCCGTTTGACTGAGAGAGTGCCTTTGGATGTAATCATTAAAAGGGGACGATAGCTTGCAAGCTGTTTGTAATCAGGCTGTTTTTGCGTGCATATGGACATTGTGTCATATTTACTGTAAGGATGAAAGATTAGGCATGGAGGGGATAGCGGGCAGCATCAATCTCACTCAGCATCTTAGAGCAGGCACATTAATCATCCCATCTACGGAAAAATCATCCTCATCAGACTCGGGGCCACAGTGTGCACACATGGCGATGATCACTGGATGCAGGGACGGACAGAAGGAGAGTTAGTGGCTGACTGAGCAGAAGCACCACAGCCAATACTTCTTCATTGATCCCAGGAACTTGGACTGGGTGTTAGACGGTGTTTTGTCTTGCTAATGTGCTCATATGGCGACGCCTGGCTGCGGAGAAGTCCCAGCACGCCGAGCGGGCCAAATCATTTAAGTTCTGCATCCTCCCAGGTTGATCACAGAGGCTCCTGTTTTCCTTCCCTCTTCCCTTCTTCCTCCATTCTCCCCCACTTCCACTTGACTCTTATTTATAAAGGCCCAAGAAAGCTTCACGGGCACATGGATTCCCTCAGATATTATGTGGAGGATTTCAATAAGGAGAATCAATTCGGGCTTTGTTTGTGGAATCAACCCCACACTACACACTAATACGCCAGACATCAACCGGGGCAATATATCATCCACAGAAATTTCATCATGTTGTTTGTTTGCTTTGAAAAGAAAAAAGGCAAGAAATGGAAGTTAGAAACCCGGCCCATATTCCACCAGGAATTGCTCAGTAGTGTTTTTCTATAAGTATTACCTCCAGTTCTACCTGCTATTTGTTCCATGAAAAGAATGTTACATCCAGAAAAAATGTGATTAAATCTTTTTTTTTTCTTCCCTCTTCCGCTGAAGGATTTATCAAAAGCTTTCATACATATTGTATATAGTGTTTGGCCATGGGTCTAACAGTGTTTTCTCTCCTGTTGAGTGGTTTTATTAGGAAAATGTGACTCCTGTTTTCTGTATGTGTGCTAATCCCATCTATAGAGGGGAATGAAAATGCCCTTGTTGGCTAAATCTGCAATTATTCCCTCTGTAAGCGGACTAGGCAGCACTCACACTCTCATTACCAGTGTTTAAGTGTTTAGTGTAGTGTGAGGTGCTTAGCCGTGAACGCGCGCACGTACCCGTGCACGTACGTACACACAGGCTGCGAGGGCGGTGGTAGGTCTAATGAGGAAGAAGGCCTTGAATGGTTCCTATGCTGTGATGCATTAAAGCTTAATAACCTGTCCTTTCAGCTCGCTCTTAAGAACATGCTCCAGAGCTGATAATTGGAAAGATATTTGCTTCTTTCTCTTGCTCTCTCTTGTCTCTTTTGTCTAATGGCTGCTTTCACTTCAGTTGGGTCCATTATTTGCCCTTGAAAGAATATTTCTTACCTTTTTTTTCACAATCCGTTTTGGCTCTTCAGCCGAAGCTCTGTTTACGAATTGCGTGAAATGACGATGTTTAGTTGTGCGGTAGGTACCACTCAAACATCTGTCACATTCAGCCTCACAGAGAATCCAAATGAATAGGCATTATTCAGGAGTAGTCAAAAGGCAGTTGTGTCTTTCGGGGTAATCACATTAAATTAGCGGTAGAAATGCACCTGTACTGACGGTGTCGCATCGACAACAAAAGAGCTCTGTTCAAGGTGCTGCACACTTACTTTCTTTTCCAGGAATGTGCCTCAAAGTCAGATAAACTAATGGAGAGATCATCAAAACTCTGCATGAAAGAACTGGTTCAATGAAACATCCAATGCAAGGTCTACTTTTTTTTTCCAGGGCTTTTAACTGCAACCCTTGTTTAATAGCTGCTGAACTTGCGTGTCAACAGACCCATCTCCATGACAACTAACAAACGGCATCAGTGGTGAAGACATTATAATCCAAACTGAAAAGCAGTTGGAGCGCACCAACATCCACCAAGACATAATCCAGCTGTACTGAACACTGCTGCCCTCTTGTGGTGAAAAAGCAACACTGTCATTCATTCATTATAAGAGATGGGGATTTGGGGGGATTATTTTACAGAACCAGACCCTCTGATATTGGCCAAACTTTCATCAGTTGTTCTATGCCTCATAAATTATCTCCCGAAATTAAAAATAAATTACAAAAAAAAAAATCAATAAGATCTATTTCGTAGTTTTTCCACAATGTTGCCAATACTCAGACAAACAAACCATTGCAAGAGAGAATATAATCTCCTGGGTGGAGGTAAAAAGTACATTAAGTGAACCTTGAGTTGTGGTTAACTTACTATCACTAAGCCTAAAAGTTTATTACTTAAAGTACCGTATTGTCCGGACTATAAGCCACTACTTTTTTCCAACACTTTGAACTTAAACACCGGTGTGGCTCATGTATTGGCGGCATGAAGCTTGTTGGCTTTTTACAAGCTAGCAAGCTCCGTGCCGCTGATACATTTAGCATTGTCACATCAGACCCAGTCAGAGTGGACCACATGAAACTGTTTGAATAAATTCAATAGCGGCTTATAGACAGGTGCGCTCAATAGTCTGGAAAATACGCTACTAAATTCATTTATAACTCCTGATGGACACATGTATCCCCATGATAATTGAGAAACAAACTGAGCTTAACAGCAGGTTGAATCAACTGTTGAAGGCACAGGTCAGCACAATATCTTGTTTCTCTGTTCTGTAAAACTGTGTTCAGGTAAAGATGTGAATATTTGAAAAAGTTTTAAAGCACAAACTAATCAGTGTTGAGATTCTCCAACATCCCCGAGGATGGACAAGTTTACCTGTGGTCGTCCAGAGCTTCATGACACCACTTTGACTCTGTACTGATAAGACCAAGAAGGAGAGGACTTGGACGTTTCAGGGGCTGCAACAAGGCAACAATATCTGTCATCACATTTACTGACGATGATGCGGGAGGTGGCGGTGGTTGTGGCGTTACACAAGGCAAAAAATAACTTTACGATTGGTGTGAACACAGCTTTACAGTGGAGGTAACATCACGAAGATTGCAATTTTTTGCGCAAAGCTTTTTAAACCCTTAGAACTGCAATGTTTGAGACACATGGGCTTATCAGTGTGGGTTAGTCCGACAAAAAACCCCCCAAGAAATCACAGGATCTCAACCTCCCTCGATCCTTCCTTCTCAAATTTCATTATCATCTAATCTCTGCAATACACCTTAAAACCATGAGCAGCATTTAGTTAAATGGGGCTGATTTAATGAGAGCCTTCATTATGTTATCCTCTGTTGCGTGACTGTCATCCACTGAGCACCAGCAGCAGTTGGGCTAAATTTCACCAGCAGAGATTGAAAAGGCCGAGTTCCTCCGACTGGTCCCCGGCTAAACAACCGTAGGATTGTGACATGAAAATAAGCGATGCACAATTCAGTGGCTTTCAAATCCTTCTCAATCTCATATATATTCCATAACATGTCCTGTGTACGTTACCTTGCAGTGTTTATGCCTTCAGCGGTGTTCCTGGGACCGTTACTGATGAGAGTTAAGGTTAATGTTCATGCCAGCCGGTGCACACACACACACACACACACACCCTACTGCTGGCTGCTGGCCTCTCAGATGCTGTTGTGTGCACGGCCCTATATGCTGTTGGATTAGAATAAAGGGCAACTTTATGTGTTGACGCCCTGAGCGGTGTCTGTATGGCTTGCAGTAAGTGCCTAATGCGCGGTCACAGTTAGTGGAAGGCTGTCCACATTGCAGCGTTGCCACGGGGCCGAGGACGACGGCTCAGTGCGGCTGCTTGTTTAATGCGCCCTGACCCAGAAACTAGCAGTCTGACCTCTTTAGCTTCTGCTTATAGAAAATCTCCCTCCCTCTCCCGGTCTCTGTTTCCCTCTCCCTCCACACCTCTTCCTCTCTCACCCCCCCCTCTAGACCTGAATCACTCCTGAACTTTCCACGTCTGTTCATCCTCCTCAACAAAAATACGACTAGAGATCAACCACAAACTTTTTTAAAATCCTGGATTGAAGTTAATTAATGTGAATGTGATTAATTGTTTCCCCTCATTAGGCCAACAGCTTAGAAGATGAGTGGTGACAAAGCACATTTTCTCTGGGTTTATGTATCATGCTAATGAAAGTCTGCCAACAACATTAAAGCAGAAATGAAATTAAAAAAATGAACTAAGTATGTGTATCTTCACTGTTTGATTTGACTCGTGTGCAAATTTGGTTCAAATTGCAATTATCAAAAAAGAAGGATACGAAACAGTAAGTTTGATTGAGCTTTGTCCTTCTGAGATGAGACCAGGACAGAAAGAAAGACACTGATGTTGGCTTGACATCTCCTCCTTTCTTTAAGGTGTGCCTCCTAAATAGTTGTACATGTCAAAAATGTGAAAGAAAATGATATATTGTGTAGAGAAATGGACGAAGAAGCCAGCTCTCAAAAGTGAAAAAAGTGCATTACTCCCACTGGCCACTAGAGGCAGATTAAAAAAAAACTCTGGCCATTTTTTATTTAATATGTGTACTTGTCTGTACGTTCTTGCATACTCGTGAAACGTCATCAGTCGGAGACCTAGTACTGTTCCAATTCAAAGTACACATCTGGCCGAGAACACATGAAATACCCGGATGTGTTCTCGCTCCTCCTTCATTATCGAGCCTGCATCAGACCAGACTTGTGTGGACTTGGGGAGAGCCAAATAACCCATAATGCATTTCGCAACAGCGAGCGGAGACGTGACGTCAACAAGTATGCTGGTGTTAATCGCACTTCAACCTCCGTGTGTTCTCGCTTTCCCACAAGTCCGTACTTCAGAGTCTGACTTGCAGGTACATTCTCACCAAGTACATGAGTACAAGTTTGCGTACTTTGAATTGAGAAACGGCCTCTGACTCCAATTGACTTAAATTAAAAAATTTTCAATCCTGAAAAACTCAGTTGATGAATTTTTTCCACAAGTCAATCTTTTAGTCGATTTTTTTAGGTGGACTGCAAACTATGTATGTATGTTTAAAGGATCAGACCACTCTATGTATTCCTAGAGGCATACTCAGTACTCAAATGTAACTCATTTTTTTCTTGGGTAATTGTCGATATGATTTTGTGTTATACTAAGATCTTCAGAGGTCAAACTCTATGTATGGTCTGTGTGAAGGGTAGAAGCCTGTTAGGTTGCTCTTGTAGGTTTCTCTGGACGGCAAGTGTCCAAGAAGAGTTTGCCAACTCAGGTAAGACTTTGACTTCCTGTTGTGTATGCCCATCTTTGGGGTGAAAGATGACTCAGTATTTCAGATATGCAGAGTGAAGAGGATAACAACCTGAAGAGTCTGTCCGGACTTTGTCAGACTTGTACACTGCATGTGGTGCAGCTCTGACCCGGATCAGTAATAAATGTACATGAAGCACCAACAAGATGATTCAGAGCCTTCATCTCTCACAACCTTCACCAGGGGAAACTCCCATTCATACTTCCAGTAATAAACCATCTCCAAGAAGAAATTCATCAAGATCTGTTTACAGGTTGCTAAGACATGTACAGACAGACAGATGAACCACATAACGTCTTTGGCAGAGATCATAAAGTCATTAGAGATTACATTTCCTTACACAAACAGCGAGTAAATCTGAAAATTCAGGTTGACTTTAAACCTCAGTGCTATCAGTTACATGTCATTAGTTTGTAAGCGATTCTGATTTTTGTGGATAAAATATGCCAGTTATGAAAGAGGCAGTCTGAGAGTCTGGGAGAAGCTAGCAACATCAGCTGTTGCTCTCCACACATACACACACATTCACACAGCCTGACCCCCCCCCCACTCCTGTTATTGTGACTTATATAAGCTGTGCTACTGTTTCTGTTTGACCTCTCACTGCGGTGACAGTTAGTGCTGTGAGAACGCCGCCCAGTCCCGTTCAATCAGGCTCAACAGATATTGTGTGTGCTTTGTTCATGTGCATAAGTGTGGACGGCCTTTTGAAACATTCAGCTCCAATAGAGCAAATACTACTTTGGCAAAGTATAAGATGACCAGAAGTGTGAGAGCTACTGCAAGAAATTATAAGTTTGAGTAAAAAAATATATATATAAGAAACCCCTCAAGTAAAACTGCTTAAAAAGTTATAGCAAGATACTGAAGTTTTCTAAATGCTCCAAGTCCAGCAAGTCAAATAGGAGAAACTTTGTGGGAAATGGTTCCACGTTCTTGTGGGTGTTTGCATATGTTTGTGAATATATATGCTATGAATGTGTAGGAAGTGTACTCAAAACCCACTCATGTTATATTATAGCTCTTAACTTAAGTGTAAAAGTATTTGGTCTGATAGTTGGAATAGGCCTGTATGGAGGAGAGGAAATCCTTACTAACAAGAAAACATAAACCTCCATCAAGGCATAATCCACATCTGATCTCCACCAAACGGTCTCAGATTGTAGATGTTACCATCATGCATGTGTGTACTGAAGCCCTAAAGGACGTGGTTACCGATATTTTTATTTTCTCAGTTTTCCCGTTATAACGAGATAATTTCAGTGGTTTTCTCGAGGAAACAAACTTCCTTTTCTCAAGATATCGAGAAAATAGAGTTAGTTTTTTTGAAAAGATTATAAGATAAATTATCTTGTTATCTCGAGACAATTTTCTGGCGACTGCACCACAGTAACATCAAATGACCATAACTCCTAACCACGATGAGCAAAAGCACAAACAAACAGAAGTAAAGCTCACTGTGTGCAGCAGCAGCGTGGTCCGGCTAAAGACAGTAATCAGACTTTTGTTTTGATTTCTAGATCGCCAGAAAATTATCTTAGAAAAATAAGTCAAGATCTCGAGAAAACCACTGAAATTATCTCATTATCACGGGAAAACTGAGAAAATAAAACCCATGTTAACCATGTCCTTTTAGAGCTTCCGTATGTGGGTGTAGGTTTTCAACACAATACATCAAGATGTGAGATGACAGGGGGGTTAATTTTACCCAAAAAGCCAAAACATTTCACTGTTTCTAACTGTTCCTACCACTTCCTTCTTCTTATTCCTCTCCAGCTCATACATGCAGTGGTGGTGTTTCACTGCCCCCTACTAGTTGTTTGCCGTTATTGTCTTAAAATAATTACAAATTTGTGGGATTTCATTTGGGTAATACCCTAAAAAAAACAAACAAGAATCAAGCTCTGTTTATATGCAAACCAATACAGGCTAAAACCCAGCCTCCTAGAGGGAGGTAATTAAAGGAACATAAACATGTGAATGCTTGTATGAAAAACTGTGTGTGCCAAGGCATGTGTGTGCGTGTCAACATGTGTTTGTCGCCGCTCCGGACCCCCCGTCTAGCCAATCCTAAATGCCAACCCCCCTCCCTTTGCGCAGTGCGGGAGATGTTATGCAACTTTATCCCGGCGACCACAGCTCTCGCGGTGTCAACAAAGCCTGCCGGCTGCAGATCTGTCCGCGACAGCCTGTTGTTTTTGTTATTTCCCCCTCTCTCTCTGTGATTACCGACTACATTAGCAACTTAATTATACGACCTGACATGTACCGCTTGGTGAGAATCGCATCAGGAACGGCGGCGCTCCACAGCCGCAGAGAGCCCATCTTGCACAGCTACGATAAACAAGCTGAAAAGAAGCAGGTTCAAATAATGGACGTCTGTCTGTGTGTTTTTGTGTGTCTATGCCTGGTGCGACGAAAACTCATGTGTGATTTGTCCTCATTTTAGTCGAGCTCTCACATGCCCGACCCGGGGATTGCACTGTCTGATGGCTTTCAAGGCCCACTTCTCTTAGTTCTCTCTCTCTCTGTTTATAGCTATGTAACCAGTGGCCTGGTTGTTGGGTTCTTGTGTACTGAGTTCACCTCTTTCCTCTCTCTCCCTGGATGAGTCATCGCAGGATAATCAGGCCCAGAGCTTTACGAGGATAACTCAGCTCGACAGAATAGACGCTGCTCTGACCGCCATCACCACCCTGTCAAAAGCTAAAAAAAAAAAAAAGAAAGATACAAAAACGGAAACGGAGAGATTAATTAAAAACCACAGATGAGTTTATTTAATCTGCGTCCTCTCTCCTCAAGTGACTTCATGTATGCATGCACCTCTTTGCATAATGAAGCATATATGTATGACAGTGTGTTCCTCCCTCTGCTGGCTGTGATAGGTCATCGGGTGCAGTGAGTTGGCACATCGGGGTTTTCCCCAGGTTAGTGCCAAGGCCAGTGCCCAGGATAATTATGGCATTATTGCATGTGTGTGTATGTGTTTATTTTACCAGAACATTCTCCTTTTTCCCTTCATTCCCCTCACATTCCCGCTCTGCACTGTGTCTGAAGCCAGTGGTGCCATCTGTCAGGTCTGTGTGTGTGTGTGTGTGTGTGTGTGTGTGTGTGTGTGCACCCTGAGCTTCAGAAGGAGAGTATATTATGCAAATTAGAGAGAGAACAAGAAAAAAAAGCAGAGGGTGGCAGTGAGCGG
>OOFC01049982.1:0-40772 GCA_900323345.1 Pseudochromis fuscus
GCGTCACGTAAATGTCATGGAACACGTCGGGAAGCGCTCGAGCGGACAGGCGCGGAGGCGTCCGCGTACAGCTCCAAAAATGTGAACGCGTCGCCTGGGCGCGGAGGGCACGAGCAATTGCGCATGTGTCAAAATCAATACAAGCAACTGCACTGCGCTTGTGCTAGCATATCAAGATGGACGCCTTCGAGGAGAGACTTTGCGAGGAGAATCCTGAAAAAAAATCCTGGATCCAGACGGTGTTGTGGATCACCCCCAAAATGAAATCAGTTCTTCCTTTTTCCACTTCCAACATATCCTGAAAATTTCATCCAAATCCGTAGATAAGTTTTTGAGTTATCTTGAACACAGACAGACAGAGAGATAAACGCCGGCAAAAACATAACCTCCTTGGCGGAGGTAATAATCCTCTGCTATTATTTATCCATTTATTGAGCATAAAGCTAACTCTGACACACCAAGGTTTTATGGATTTAAGGATCAAAGCTTCATCTTCACTTTCCACAGACTTCACACAATCATCTGTTGCGATAACTTCTGGGTCAAACTTTGCTGCTCCAAATATATGCAAAACCATCGAGTAATCTGGCAGCTCCTTGTCAAAGAAGTGGGCTTTATCATTGGTGAAACAAAGCAATGAACTAAAAGTGACTGAAGATGGAAAGAGCTGTAGATGCTGGTGTTGAATTTCAGTGGGACTGGCAGTATCAGCAGCTTGTATATGCTAAACAGTGGCCAAGACCTTTATCTACCTCAGCTGCATGAGTTAAGCAGCCTCTTTTTGAGGCACGCTCGTATCAGAGGCTGGACTTTATTTAAAATTTCCTCATTTTCAGGGGTGGAGCAGAACAAAATGTTAGATTTATTGTATTACATTATGAATATGAACTTGACATTTCTTTTAATATTTTTTTTAAGTTAAAATTCCTGTGTTGTTTTAGTGGACATAAACCCTTTATTTAGAAATGGAGGCTTTAATTGTGCAGGCACATTATACATTTAATCTATTCAGCCTCGTATATTTGCCTGTTTTGTTGTTGGTTTGTTTGTTTGTTTGTTTGTTTGTTTGTTTGTTTATAGGTTGTTGCTGCTGCCTGTGAGAGTGAACTAGAAGTGGGTAGGAAAATGCAGCAATGAGCTGAAAGATGCCCAAACTGTGGAGCTGATGGGAGCTGCAGAGCCAAATGATAACTCTGCGTAATTTCTTGTTAATCTACAATATACTGATTGAAGCCACCCAGAGAAAAAAAAAAGCAAAGTCATATTGTTTGTGCGTGTGCTGTGTATTTTTTTCCACCTTTCTCAGCTTGAAAAGTGCAATCTGATAAAAATGAACATTTGCATTACCATTTGAGATAGTCCACAGTCAGAAAAGAAAAAGGTCTGGGGTACAGTTTGAAGGGAGGCATATATCTGTGGGTGATAGAAACATTTTCCAATTTAGTTTTCCATCTGTGTGGGTGTGATTGTGTGTGGATACACGAGCATGTGAATCTGCATGCACACATATTTGTGTGTGTGTGTAGGTGTGTGTGTGCACGCGCTTGGGTGTAAATGATGACATCACTTGCATGCAAGGTTTCTCCACACACCCCTATTTGGCCCAGCACAAAGGCATACACACTTCAAAGGCGTGGGGTTTGGATCAAACGCTGTGGGTGCAGGTAGGTGGTGAATGTACACAACTCTCTCCATGGCTCCGCTCCCTTCATCTATGGCTCGTTTCATGTCTGTGCTTGCAGGAGCCACATTCACTACAACACTTGAATCTTAATGTGAATAAATGAGCTCAAATCAAGTGAAATTGTGGTTCAAATAAATCAGATGGAACCTGAGTGTATAGCGATACTTGACCAGGTGCCTTCGGTCATAAAAACTATTTGATTTCAAAGCTTGAGTTGGATAAAGTGTGTAAAAACTCTGTCGACCTTGAAAGCTGACAGTCTTTCAAAATAGTCTCCTATATGACCACAGTGGTATCTACTCACTGTGGGCATCACAAATCAGTTTGCTTCACATTACAAGATTCAACCTTTATCAGGGATCATTAGAGAATAATACTAAACCATGAAATGTTACTTTAAATTCATACAAATGGTAAAATTTAGTACATTTATAAAGCACTTTTTAATTATACCTTACACCTAAAAGCACCTTCCAAGGTTTTGCCTCTGATTCTCCCATAGACCCACATGCCAGTGTCTACAGACCTGCCATGCACTAGGTTGGCATGAGGCACCGTCAGGAGCAAATTAGGTTTCTGTATCTTGCACAAGGACACTTACACATATGGACAAGATGGGAGAAGCCGAGGTCAATCCCCCCCCAGTCTTATGATTTGGAGAAGACCTGCTCTACCACCTGAGTCACAGCCACCAGTTCTGTTGCATTCAAGCCACGTAAATTCACATGATGCTGGTTGAGCAGCAAATGAATCTTGGTATTTTTTAAAGATTATTTCTTTGGCATTTCAGGCCTTCAGGCCAATTACTCACACTGCCTGAGGAGGTAGACAGAGGTTACCCATTGCAAGTAAAAGTTAAACAAAGCTAATGACACTGCATAGAATGGATGAATCCTGTCATATTTTGAGGCTATGACCTTACGATGTAAACTGCTTTGATGCAATTTTGATTATGATTTGTCACTATATAAATAAAACTGAATTGAATTTAATCAAGCATGACGTCACTAGTTGTTTTTTGAATGTACAATAGTTCCTGGAGTCTTTGTGCCATTATTTGTTTGCAGCATCTTCATCACTGTTGCAGTATTTTGCTGGCATACTGAAAATTCAGCTCAGGTTTTCTTTTTGTTACTTTGCTATTTTCATCATGTTGTTTAAATATTTATGAGTTTGTTTTCATTTGTTTTTTCTGTATACATCATAGACTGTTTATAGAATGGATGAAGTTAACATGACGTCATCCATTGGTTTATAAACTCACATTTTTAAGCCAGGAGTTTGGTATTTGAACGTGGCCATGTTGGTTGTTTGGAGCTAGAAATGACCGTATTTGGGCATGAAGGGAGGCGGGTCTGGCCCTTGAACCCAAGGATACTGTCCAATGAGACTTGAGTTTTAATCAGTCAGTCCAACTGACCATGCCCCTAAATGTTTTTCCCTTTGAAGCCTAATATCAAATATAATCATAAGAAGAGTTGACTTTAGCTAATGGCATGAGAATGGCTTGTGGAAAAAATGTATTGACTGAGTATTTCAGGATTGAAATTTACTATTTTTTAATTTAACTCAATTGGAGCCAGAGCTTTTTTGGAGCCAGCATCTAGTGGCCATCAGGATATTGCACTTTTTTGCACTTCCACATTCACAGATTATGGACACACACGACTCTTTGTAACAGGTGGTCCTCAGCCATCTATTTTAAACAGTGTTGTCTCAAGAACATGCAGGAGGTGTCCATTTATAAACTACCACTTTAGTCTGCTTGAATAAAATCCCCGTAGCTACTCTGATGCCCAAGTCACACAGTCCTTCAACTTTATTCTTAAAGTTTGACTCGTGTCCCTTTGGGACCTGAAGGTCGAAGGACGGCAGGGTGAGTGTCCCCTTGGCTTTCCTTCTCTTTTGTCCCCTCCTCCTCATCCTCCTCCTCATCCTCCTCCCCCTCTCCTGTCTCCTCACTTCACCCATGGGACACAGGGAAGGTGAAAGAGGGTCACAAAACTCAAACGCATGGCCAACTCTATGTCGATGAATTCATATCAAAATCCATACTCAGGCTGATCTCGACTTTTCAGAGCAGACAGGTATCCACAAACTGAATAAAGGATGAAAGCAATGATCCTGCAGAAATTGGCTAAAATGAAAGCCCTAACAAGATGTGGTTTTTGTATTAGATTTTTTTTAATTTTCTGGCCAGTTCACAGAGTGGATTTAATAACTCACTGTTTGCCTCACTACTGATGTGTACTTGCATCTTTCAAAATGCAATATTGTGTAAAAATATTGCCTCGCTAGACTTAATTTCTTTTTCATGTAATTTTTTTATTGACTTTGCTTGGTCTTATTACACTTATTGTATTTTGGAACAAGACAGTTGAAAGTTAAGAAGTTTACAGTTGTGTCTTTATAAGCGAATAACATTAATCACTGTTAACCTGATAATATTCATAAAAGCTCTCTCCCAACCCTGTTCATTCCTCCAGATGTATCTCCTCACAATTTGCCTGTATCTTATTAAAGGTCTAATAAGATGTGATTGATGACAAGTCCTTGTGATTAAAAAGAGCTGTGACAGAAATGGTTATGTTGTAGGAAGAGTGCAGAAATGTCAATGTGATGCCTTTAGTGGGTTATTTTCAAATCGCCTCTGTGATTTACAGGATTGCAAATAATTTAATATGCCAGGCCAGTAACGTTGTTGTAATAAGCCATCTAAAACAATTTATTGGATGTTCTCTCACAATAATTCATGAGGGTCATGCATGTTTTATGAACAATCAATCAAACTTAAACTCAAGCAGGCTGGATAATGAGGAACTATTGAGAGGAATGAGGCCTATTCAAGTTCAGAGATGGAGTCGGACAAATATTGTTCTCTACTGTCTACCTTGAACATGGCGCTGTGGCTTTTGTGACAGTTTGAGTTTGTATGCACCTGTTCATGTACCTTGACATTTGCCTAACATAGGGGCAGGGAACACTGGATGCATTCAGGAGATGGATGTCTCATTCAGATTCACTGACATTGGCTTCATCCAAGGCAGCTTTACTTATACAGTACGTGCAAAAGGTGGGTGTCGCAGTTTGATTCATCATCGCGATGATTCGCCATTATGTTGACGAGCCTTTGTACAAAGTCTAAAGAGATCTGTGAGGTTATAGTTAAGCATAGTGATGCTCTGGGCTGAATGCTACCATCAGCATACTAACGGTACAGCTGAGGTTGATGGGAGTGCGTGTGTGTGTGTGTGTGTGTGTGTGTGTGTGTGTGTGTGTGTGGGTTATGTTTGGTTTTCACTTAACTCTATTTCTGTTACATCACATTTGTTATTCCCCGGTCTTGTACTTAATATGGGACATGGAAGACTAATCTTCCCCAGGGGACATGTAGTCACTTGCTCTATTACCTGCCCATTACTGGGCAAGCTTCCAGATGTATGTGACCATGCTGTGGGTAGAGCTAATCCTGTAATGACACAGACAGTTAATTGATTGCAGTCTGATCTCTATCCAGGGCTCTACTGCAAGATGGAAACGGTGGCTTGTGAGACAGGAACTTAACCTTTTCTCGGTGAATTGATTTGAGAGAGGTACAGCGCAGGAAATTCTGTAAGTCCATCCGGGCTTTGGGGCGGATAAGCAGCCGGGACAATTACTGGCATGACATTTTGTCACCAGTGCTGCACTTTTATATTGTCATTTCACATAAGGAACCTGGAGCACGAGGTGAGGATGTGCAAAAACACATACCCCTGTCATAGAATAATCAGACAGATCTTTTATGATTTCTGTGTTTTACATTCATTTTCAATTCCATGTGACAAAACACATGATGCAAGATCATGCAATGCTCTGCTTTAAAGTAATAAACCTCATTCCTCATCTTTAAAACTAAATTATGCACCAGTCTGACGTCAACATATTTGAATCACTCAAGAGGATTTCTTCTGCAGAACTGGGTGGGCTCACCCTGATTTGATCCAGTTTGACTGAAGGAACATCATCTATAAAGCAAAAGACTCCATTTACAAGAGCACTGTTAGAAAATACAAATTTTAAAAGACTAAATATTTAATAGGAGCAGAAATAAAGATGTCAGAATAATTTGATAAGCACACGTTATACCAAGAACATTAGACTTCATGGACTAACAGGCATTCAATCAAAAACCACTGTGAGCCAAATTGATTTTAATGACATTTTACACATTTATAAATGCAGGCAAAAAGCCCGATTGGAGATCAGGAGATTCCTAATTGATTTAGTCACCGCCTCTCAAGGAAACCATGTTACATTTTCAGGGTTTGGTGAAAGAAGCTGGTTGTACAGCATGTCCAAACACGCCAAAGGCTGAGTGCTGATATCTGTCCTGAATGGTCATTCTAGAGCTGCATCCCACGACCTGCTTGTCCTTTGTGTGACATTTCTTGACACAATGAATCCTGGGAATAATTTCACACACTTTCAGAGGCTCTCTCCTTGAAGGCATTCACAGTGTCGCTCTCAGTCCTTCGCCCCAAAAGTGAAAAGCTGAGTGAAGACCCAGGAAGATTTTCAGGAAGAGGTTCAAAATCCTCACAAACTCCACACAAATAGCTAACAACAGTGTTGTGGGCGTGCTTGTCAGATTGTTGGCGTCAGAAAGTTTTTTTAAAAAAATCGTCAAACACACTTTTCCCCAACAATCTTCAATGTTAAAAATGGGGGTTTCAGGTGCTGCTACATGGTCTGACGAGCACCTCTTTTGGAGCACAGTGCTGCCCTTCAGACAACATGTTCAGCACGACGAGCTTTTACCAGAAACATCCTGAGACTGATTCTCAAACCATCCTGGGATTTCTAGCCTCAAACACATTTTCCCGTGCACTTAGATGCACTCAGCGACCATCTGCATACCACTTGTGTAATTTGAGCCATGATGCAAAATGTACCTCCTACAACTATGCCTTAAATAGGTGTGATCTTTAAGGATGAGAAAAGGTGTTTTTATCCACCATTATGGCTTTCACACCGCTTTATGCGTCCCTTATTCTGACAAATTAGTTGAAAAGAAGGTACTAATTTTGTTTTTCTTTCACCAAACAGCATCTATGATTGCATCTAGAAATCTTAACCAGTGCATCAGTAACTACGGCTGCTGGCTCCCCCTCATTTTTCCAACGTTGTATCAGCCATTAGATGTTCCCTGAGCTGTGTGCTGTGATTAACAATATCTCTGTGAAGGGTTACCTCAGGAATAACAGATAAGGGATGTTGGTTTGTTCCAGTGTAAACTGTGAAGGTTCAATTAGCACTGAACCAAGTGTCCCTATGTTGCTATGCTGCAATGAACATGATTGACAGATGGCTATGCAGGAGAAAGGTTACAGGGGCTTTGGAAGCAGCAGCAGAGTTATGGGATGGGAGGGGCCAACTGGGAGGTGGCGAACACAGATCACGCTCCAGATCATGCCACACTATCCATACCAATAGGCTTATGCACAGACATCGCCATACAAATCTCCAGTTCAGTCAATTCTGTGCACACACGCGTACATTTGCACGCATAACACAAATCAACACACGGGGAGAGTGGGTTGCGTTTTTTTCCCGCCACTTCTTCTTCGGCACATGAAGAATTTAAACAAGTACATACACACATATACTGAAATAGACACGCACGGACACAGGCATCCAGGTTTGTATGTTAGAGGAGCCCAGTGTGTCCCTGGTTACCGAGCAGCTGGGCCAGGTCATTATCATCTGTGAACTCACGCCGACAGTGTGTGGATGGTCAGCTATGATGGGGAGACATGCTGCGACAGGCTTTAGGTGTCTCAAAAAAGAGAATGGCAGAGGACGTCAGTTTACCCAAGAAAAATGTATAAAGGCAAGAAAAAGGCAGACTTGGACAAAGCAGTTTTCGTGAAGACGGGTAAGGAAAACAGATGCAAGCATAACAGGGGAAGAAAGGAGGAGAAAGGAGGAGGAAGGATTTGATATTGTGGGAGAAAAAGCACAACAAAAAGAAAATCATGGCAGAGCATCAGAGAGAGAAAGAGAGACTACGAGAGAGCAGAAAAAGGTAGAGGAACCTATTTGTATTTGAATAAAAAGCCCAGCATCGGGACGAGCTGAATACTGAGCCACGGTCTTGTCATCATGTCCCTTCTTCTTCCCAGAACAACCTGTTTGATGTGTACAGCGTAATATGGTGAACAGCGGGGGGTATCCACAGCATCAAAGAGAATTTAAACCACACACTGGCCCATTACTGCGTGCTTATATGTGTGCGCTGATGTCCCTGTGACTTTCTAATAGCGACTGACTGCATCTCTGTCAGTGTGCATGCAGCACATCACAAGGTTTGATTGTATCCCGTCGCAGTGTTGTGACAATTATCAACCAGTGTGTTCCTGCAACTATGTGTCTTAACTACCAATCAAAACTAGCCCCCTGTCTGTTTCATCATTGAGTGTAACAGTCGAAGTAATAACAATGAACTCCCCTTGATGATCCATGACAGTGACAACCAGACCAGGGACGGCATTTGTTTTCTGCGCGGCTCCTTCGTGGTTACTGCCTTCACACATCAGTAAACACACTCTGCTCTCTGGTGGAGGGAGGAGGTGTTGAACAGCATGAGAAAAGAAGATGAAGAAGAGAGTCACTTCTATCTGGAGTGTGTTGATGGATGGTCCACTCGGTTTGGCTCAGAGCTCACATGAATAAACATATAGGGCCGGCGTTCGCTGCAGACTCTCCACACACGGACCTTTTATTATGTAATGAGGCAAGATTAGAAAAAGTAACTGATGTGATTATGGTTACTGCTCCGAGGAGATTCAGTTATAGCTGAATTGTTGATGATGTGTTCAAGGGTACAGCTTTGATCCATGGATTTATGTATCCCAAATGAAAACAAATTGAACATCAGGAGTGACTACGCCTTGTTCCCTTTTCTTAAAGGCTATATTTTTATTGTCAACCTTTGTTTTGTATTTATACAGAACTGAGTAGGTATGAAATGTATGTAATCACCTAATCAATAGTTTGAATCGACATCCCTGCAGAACCTTCTCCGACCTTTTTCCCAGTGTCTTACAGCTCTGCTCAGTGAATTGTGGACATTAATTTTCATTCATAATTATGAAAAATTGATTTTTTTGGTTTAGCTTCTCGCCGTCTCCCCCAGGCAAGGCCCACACTGAAGCCTAATCTTGTTCTGGTATTGGCTGACAGTTCAAGGCTGTCGTTGTACTGGACAGCTTGCGAGGATTAGTGCATGAATGTAAAATGTTGCTGAAAAATGAGCAAGTATGCACAGTCATATTTTTGGATGAATAAACATTAGTAAAATCTCCTGAGATAACATATCACACGACTCTCGCTGTGTGTTATTCCTAAACCAAGTGCAGTTATTTCAAACTTTTTTTCTGAGCTTAGTTATTATATAACCCATTTATTTTCATTTTAAACCTGCAACAACATGTTTATTGGCCACTTCAGACACAACACTGACATGCTATAACACATTATGATGTTTTTAACAGAAAAAAAATCAGTTTTCTATTTGTTTTCTCAGTTTCCTCTGATTGACTAACATCAGGGAGACTGATACCCTGTTTACATTTGGTTTTAAAATGTGCACACAGCTTTCATGTAAAATAGGGAGGCTGTGACTCAGCTGGTTGAGCTGGTCATCCACAAAGCGTAAGGGGGGGTTGGATTCCCGGCTCCAGCTGTCCACATGTCGAAGTGTCCTTTGGCCACACACTGAACCCTAAGTTGCCTTGGCTGCCTTGTTACATTGTAACACAAATAATTTCACTGCATGTTGTTCTGTGTACAACTGTGTATATGACAAAGTAAAGGTTTTTAGATTTAACTCTTCAGAAGAGCGCCAGGTTTTGTGCACAGTTAGTTAAAAGAGAGGAAAAGGCAAAAGGATTCAGAAACTATTGTACATGGTTCAGGTGGTAGGACAAAGTTATTCAAGAGCTGTAAATAAGCTTTCACTCCTGAACTGATGACATATTTTCCATTACATCCTTATCATCGACACATTAGCACATTATCAGGGCACATGTGGTCACATACGTGTGGTTTGAATGATCAGATCTCAGTGTGTCCTGGTGGTCGTTTACACATGTATCTAGCGCTGTCCACCTGTGATCTAATCATCTGAAATGTATCTTAAAACCAAGTGGAAACAGGGTCTGACAGGAGGCGGAGCCTGACTCTCAAACAGGAGACTGTAAATAAACAAAGTAATATAACTCTGTTGACTGGAAATTCAAACTTTTGAGTCTGAGTCTGACCCAAAATCTAAAAGCAGATGACACCAACATTCACCACAAGAAAGATCACAGCAGGACCTCTAAGTATGGAAAACACTATAGACATTAGCAGCTGATTGTGGAACATAGCAGTGGATTCAGTATTTTAATCACAAGCCATATGTAAAATGTTTTCTATGTATGTCCATATTAATTAATCGGTCTACGTGTCGGAAATGCTGGAAAATGCCGGCTCAAGTGGAAAATGTTGCTGGGGGGAATTACTGAAAATAATGTATCTAATAAAATGTTAACAACAGTACAGTATCTCTGTGCTCCAGTGGATATTTTTATGCTGCAGGACATGAAACAAATAAATCTAATAATATTTAGGACAGGAGAATTGGAGAATGCATTCAGTTTTTTTTGCTACAGAAAAAGCCGACATTCGTAAGCCAGACTTTCAGGCTCTAAACAGATTTCTAAATTGGGGTGATTTCACCAGGCTGCAGTCTCACAGAAATTACTGGAGCATCACTTTAACTCATGATTTGAAACTTTGACCATGTGTAGTATGAACACCCAACATTGGAAAAGCAGAATCGGTGCTCTTTAACACTATTCATACAGCGAGTTATGTGACAGTTCCCTCCTGCACAGGTGTCAGTCCTTTAGGCTCTAAACATGTCACTTCAACATGTTGGTCATTGGGAGTGCTTTGCTTTTGGAGCCAGCCTCAAGTGGCCATCAAGGAAACTGCAGTTGTTTGTTTTTTGTTTTTTTGTGCTTCCACATTGGCTTCATTTTTGGGGTCTTTTTTTTTTTTGGGCTGATGTGATTGAGTAACTGGTGGTATCCAGTTAGTTTGTACAGGTGAAGGCAGTTCAAGAGCAACAGATGACAATTGAAGTAGAACTGCAGCACTAACACAATAAACACTTCCAAGGGTGTCAGTGTCATAAAGTCCCAGTTTTGCAGAATCTGTCTCACACTTTAGTTCAGCTGTTCAACACAGTTCAGCTGTAATTACTTTCGTGCAGAGGTATTAACTTGGGGATTTAAAGGTGATGACAGGGACACTGTTAAAAGTGCATGATATTCATAATATTGTTCATAATATCATGGCTGCTGTTGCACATCATCATATTGGTGAGTTGGACAATTTACAAATATGTGCTGACAGAGATATATTTGGTAATTAATGCAGGAATTATTTTAAGTATGACCTCATTAGCACACCTGATTATGTTTAATATATCATGGTGATTACAGCAGGACATGATGTTGTGCTTATTACAACGGTAGGAAAGTGGAGAGAGGGACAGGCAGCAGGGGAGTCAGAGGACATGGCTCAGCGGGGACTGGATCCAATGCCAGCAGGGTTAACAGTGTGCAGTCTCTCAGCTGAGGGCTACTGATACATATTCGTAGTTAATCCAAATCACTGTTAATTTGTATTTTCCTTGTTAGCTGTACAGCAGGATTGGCCACACTGATGGGATGGGCTTCAACAGTCCAGGGAGGGTCTATGACACAATACATCTGATGGGATACGTGGGAAATCTTACAGTTTGTTAATCATGATCACCATCCTCCATATTGGCAGTCTATGGGCTCGAAATGTAACAACATGCATTTGGGTGATCCATGAGTTTGCTGGCGTTTTTCACAGCCCGTAGAGGGGAATGTGGCCGGCTGGGACAGAGGCTTAACTCGTGTCTTCACTTATATAATCATGCCCTAGGAAAAATTCACTTTGCATTTAGTGTGAACACACTGTCACCTGTTTTCATTGGCATTATTTCTCCGGTTTAAAGTAATTATAATAAAAACTACTCATAGAGAGGTCTTTGGATTATCCAGAGGAGCGTCTGCATAATAAAAATTTCTGGGAACCCATGTTAGTATTGAGCTGTTTAAAAAAAAAAACATCTCTCTTTGACAAATGTTCCTGGAGAATCCTCAAAGTGGATCAATCCACCAGATTATATCTTATTTACAAACTTGTGTAGTAGCAATTATGTCTTTATGGTACATTTAAGTAATTTATTAAGTTAAAAATTGTCACGTCTTCTGGTTCCATCTTATCACATGATGAAATTTGCTGGGTTTCTCTTTTTAACTGAAGTATCATTTCTGTGTTTATATCATTTAGATTAGCTTTCAAATCAATAGGTCAAACTTGAGTTTCCATTACAGTAAAATGTTATCAAGTCAGATTATTTTATTTTTATTTTAGAGTTTTGCCTGCTACTGTCTTTGCTCACAGTTTGTGTTTCTCTTAGCAGCGTGTCATTACACCATCTTTTGTTGATTAACCTGTGGATGTTCAGTGAAAACACTCTGCAGGCTGGATTTGAATGTACAATAGTTTCTTTTGAAATATGATAATTGTGGAGTCTTTGTACCATTATTTGTTTGCAGCATCTGGCAGCATCTGTTCCTCCAAGTTCACTGTTGTGGTGTTTTGCTGACATACTGAAGGTTCAGTGAAGATTTTGCTTTTGCTATTTTCATCCTGTTCTTTTGACATTTGTGAATTTGTTTTTATCTTTTTTTATTAAATATAAAGTGGTGTAAAAAAGCATTTGTTCTTCTGTATTTGTCACAATCAAATGTTTCTGATCATGAAACTCATTTTAATAAAAGAAAAAGAGAACCCAATTGCCTATTGGGTTCATCAGTTTCACCAGCCACACCCACGTGTGATTACTACCAAGCTTGTTGAATCTTACACTCACTTTAATAGAAGTTAAGAAGTTAACTGGGTTGTGAAGTAGGCTAAAGGGTCTCAGTAGCACATGATGCTACGTTTTAAAGAGATTGAAGAACAGATGTGAAACAAAGTTATTGACATTTATTATTCTGGAAAGAGCTACAAAGCCACTGCTAAGGCTCTGGGACTACTGCAAACCACAGTGAGAGCCATTATCTGTAATTGGAGTAAATATGGAAGAGTGGTGAAGCTTCCCAGGAGTGGTTAGCCTACCGTGATCTGTCTAAGAGGGCATCAACATCTCATCCAGGAGGTCCCTCAAAACAACCCAGATGAACATAAAAATAATTTCAGGCCTCATTTGCCTCATATAAAGGCTTGTTTGACTTTTGGGTTAACATCCTGTACTGATGAGTCAGAGGTGAAGCTTTTTGAAAGACATGAGTCCTGTTACATCTGACATGAAGCTAATCCTGCAATCCACAAGAAGAACATCACACCAACAGTGAAACATGGTGGTGATGATTTGGGGCTGCTTTGCTTCTGCGGCTCCTGGAAGACTTGTCGTCGCCCCGAAATCTTCCTCTTTTTGAAACCTAATATCTTCTTAAGGATGAAATGATTTTCAGATGGACCAGATCATCAAGAAGAAGAGCTGACTTTAGCTAATGACATTGCAATGACTGGTGGAGAAGGAAAATGTATTAACAGAGTATTTCATGATAGAAAATGAAAATTGTTGAATTGAAGTCAAAAGGAGGCAGAGCTTTTTGGAGCCAGCCTCTGATGGCCATTGAGTGTTGCACTTCTGCATTGGTCTTATTTTTGAGCCCCTCTTGCTTTGTCCATTTCTGGCCATCAGTGGTCTCACAACATCAACACAGACTCTTTTAACTTGTAACACTTGTACATTTCCATGCATGGTACAAAGTGAAAGAACACTCTTGCTATTCTGAAATTAAATGAAATAAATTGAAATGCAAATTATGTTGAAATTATTAAGATAAAAAAAAAAGCAAATCAACAGCGGGGAACATTGTAAAATAATCAAAAAATACCACTAATTTTGATGGAAATTAATGACCACTCATTGAGGATGCTCTTTGTAACTTTCCTTTCAAGCACACGACCTTCAGAAAAAACTGAAATGAAATGACTGGGCAGTGAGTGATTGTCCTAAAATGTGCTTCTTCTTTGATAAGTAAGTTCTCTACATCAAATTTTTAAGACTAATGCATTTACCAGTGTGTAGGGGCTAATGCAATATTACACAGTTCATTCTGAAAGGCACAGCTCCACCCCTTTAACTACATATTGATCTTATCTGTGCAATTTAGAACTGCCTCTCTTCCCTGCAGCTCGCATCCCTGGAGGATAAGCTGTACAGCCTCATCATACACACAGCACACAACACGTATGTACACGCACACACTGTGGGTGTGGTGAAGGGAAGTAGGTGTGTGTGAGAGTGTGGGGGGGGGGTCACACTCGAATACATGACTAATAGACTGTCGACATAGATAAATGACTTTTTAAGCAACAGAAAATTGCTCCGTGTTCCATTCACTGAACAATAGTTTCCTCTCTTTTCTCTGTCTGTCTTCCCTCTTTCGTCACCATGTCCTTTCCCTTCCTCCTCCTCTCTGCTCCCCGCTCATCATATCTCCATCCTCACGCCCTCTTCATCTCTACACCTTTTCACCGCTGAGCCCTCTCTCTCCCGCTAGTTCTCTTATTCTTACCCTACTGTACTTCTATTCACTTTTCCGCCCCTGTTGCCAAAGCAACAAGTAGCAGAGGTTTTGAGAGCCTCCCTTTTTTTTCTTCTTCTTCTTCATTTTGCGTGAAGGAGGAGATAGAAAAAGATCTGGGACTGCACAATAGTGGAATTATGCAAATTAATCCACCCAGTGACAATGGATTAGAGCGGGCTCTCTCACAGCTGACAGAAAGGGTTTACAATGAGCTGTGAGAGTCACTTTAAATGATTCTTGTCTCACAAATCAGATTCACATTCACGCTAAGATTTTCCGTGTCCACCTATTCGCCTCTCTCCAGCCTGGATGTTTGAATAGCAGCTGTATCTATGCTCCATGTAAACAGACCTGACAACTCAATACTTCATAATGGATGCAACAGTTTAAAAATAGATAGAGCCTCTGTACCGAACACGAAGACATCATTATTACAACTTGACAAAAACACCCTCTGTTGTCCGTGTATAAAGAGAAAACACACACACCTGCCACTCTTACATGTCACTTCATGTACTTAAAATCTCATTTACACCTTATTATGTGCACAGCACCTGGATAATATTCTCTGAATGATCAATATTTTCCTAACAACACGCAACACTACCGAAATAGACTTGGATTACTGACTCCATTACAGAATCCAATCTGGTAAGAAGCAGCAAAATATATATAAATATATATGTATATATCAGGGCACATTAGTGTTTACACTACAAAAGCTAGGTGGTCACGTGCATCCCAGACCACCTCCACATGTGGTCTCAGTGATCGGATCTCAATGAGTCTTGGTGCCACTTGTATTCAGCGCTGTCAACCTGAGATGCATCTTAAATTCAAGTGTAAGCACACCCTTAGTGTTGCAGATACATGGCCATAAATCAAACTCTTGAACAACATTAACATTTTGATTGGATGATGGCGTTAGAGGAAAAGTTATGGCATCGTTAAAGTCAGTACAATTTATCCTGAGGGGAAATGATTGTCTGCAACAAATTTCATGGTGTTGTTTTCATTAATTGCTGAGAGATTTCAGTCAAAATCACCAACATAAAGGAAAAGGAAGAGGATCACCAAAGTCATAAAAATGTGTTTTACGACTTGGGACCCTGAATGTTGTTACAATAATATAATGATGATGCATCTGGTCGGTCCTTAAGATGTTCCAGAGTGAACCAAAGTGGAGGACTGGCATGTGTGCTTCCTCCACTGCTCATCCAATTCTGAGAATGAAACCTCGGTCAGGATTAATGAACCATGATGGTCATGGTAAAAGCAAATCAGCATCACACTGACGGGAGCTCAACAGCATTCAGCAAAGTGGGGTGCTTAATGTGACTCTTCCTATTCCCATGAAATTAGGGTTGTAAAAATGGGAACTATATTGAATTCATCATGACAACAGCAAAACAAAAGTGGGGAACAGGGGAAAATATAAATAACGGATTGTCTCAAATAATAGCCTGTTTCTTTCTACCACCGAGGTAAATAAAGGGACACTGTTCTAGATTTACAGTCTGTTGTTGTCAGTTTTTGTTGACACAAGTGATGCTGTTGTTTTTCTTAGGAGGACAGACTCATTGTCACTTACATTTCATGCGTGCAACCTGGAAATTGGTGGAGATAGTGACTGACACTCCCATCCATAGAGCCATACCACTAATATAAAACAACTCCAGGGACATGGCGATGATGTCAGGAGCCAAAAAGGTTGAAATACCAAAAAGGAAACCTCCTATGTTTTGAAGTTAAACACCAGCAAAGAAATTTGTTCCTCAGTGCTGTAGACACACTGTAAAGATTGAATTTTTTTCTACATAACTGACTACATTTATGTGATGTAGAATAGATAAATTTGTGCCACGTGTCCCATATTGTATACAGTACAAATGTACACTCCTCTGTGTATTTGTTTGTACTAGTGGTTGAAACATTGCACTGTTTTTACAGCAGCTCTCAGTGATATGCTTGAATGATCTGTGTGTACTCAGGTATCTTGTCAGGTGCTTTGGTGCAACCTGACAGCAGGTCTTGGTGTCATGATGCAGTGCATGCTGTGTGCCTTCAGGTGTGTATGTTCATGAAATATAAAACAAACAAGATTAGTGCTATTTCTTATTTGATAAGCCAAATCCTTCGTGCAAGTGTGCAGGGAGACTGCAGGCTGTGTTGACTGAAAAACACGGGTACAGGTGGTACGATACTGAAGGGAAGTGTGTGTGTTTGTGTGTGTGTGTAAGAGAAGGAAGTGGAGGGGTAGATAAGAGGACGCTATAGGAGGAAGAGAGAGAGGCAACACTTGTATTTTGCACAGCATCTGGCTATATTCTCCCCCACCCTGCTTTAGTGAAGGTCTGATAGGGAGCAGATTTCATAACAGCCTAATAACACTCTCCAAGAGGTCTCAAGATACAGCTATTCTATCTCTGAAAGAGCTGCCATCATCTTTACCTCCACAATCCAGCCCCTGTCAACAGCCGTCAGCCCTTACAACCCCTGAGCCGCCTGGTATTGACAATAAAATAGGAGGCAGGATCAACGGGTCGGCGTGAATGTGTGCACACATGCGTGTAAGTTTGTGTGTTGGTGAAAAGGTCCAAGAGTGGACACTCATTCCAACACCAGCACCCAGAGAAGAGCTCAGTGTGCACCTGTTAGCTGTACCCTCGCACGGCAGGATGAAGAGAGATTTCATGGAGGCATGAAGAGGAATACAGAGAGGCAGCCGCACAGAAAGAAAAATGTATAATGATCCCCGTTGTCACAGCCGTGACTTTTGGACAGCTCTGGTTACTCGTACTGTGCTGCAGAGGAGATGGAGAATCGTAAGCCTTGTCATGCATCATAAATGCAATACCATACGGGAATGTAGCTCTCACACACAGGAGAGAATAGGAAATTTGTGCTCCACATAAAGGAGAATGCATTGCCCTTTATGAGGTAGTGAAGGGCATTTTTTGTGGCAAGTCTCATAAACATATGAATGTTTCTCTTATGAATTTTTCTGGAAATTGAAGGAAGTCTGTGCAGAATGACAGAGGAGGATTAAGAGGCAGATAAGCGTAGACACTATTTACACTGAAATGGCTGTACTGCTTGAGACGCAGGACGATGAGCAGGAGAAGTCAAAATGGAAATAGATGAGAATGAGATGATGTGATCTGGGATCTGAATGTGAATAGAAACGAGGTGGAAGGTGCAGGCAAAAATAATCATGTATAGGATGTTTGTGCTGATAGATACAAGATCAGCATGCATACCATTTCGCTCACCCCTGCCCCAGAAGGGCTCTTCAGAGGCAATCTCATTGCTGCCTTTCCCCCCCTCCTAATATTTGCTGCAGAGGTTTCAAAGAAAAAGTGAATTTTGCCAGTGTGGAGGAGTTTTCATCTCGCCGTCTCTGGTGGGATTGTTAAAGCAGACAGTGTCTATAGATCTTTGGGGGTCACAGCATTCAGAAACCTCCATTTGTTGGTGCCATCATCCCCTTGGTAATAATAAAGGACAATCAGTGTGTGTGAATCAGCGTGTGGCGGGAATCTGGACCCCTGCACCTCAGGGTGAGGACCCTATCATCTTTGCTTGCTGCACAGCTCTGCAGAGGGAACAGCAAAGCTTAAGACATCATGCCCAGATTTGGCAGTGCTTACTTTCAGTATATCTGGCTATTTCTCTGTCCTCTCCCTGTGACTTAGCAGCATCTGCAGTGAGACTAATCAATAGATCACACCAACAAGAGGCCTTGAGGCCAATTAGGCCAGGCAAGCTGGGCCAGGGCCAAGCTGGTGTCAGGCTGTGTGTCAATACTGAAGCTTGTCTGCCCTTAAGAAGAATGGATCAGGAATACAGGCAGATAGATATTACTGTGTGTGTGTGTGTGTGTGTGTCTGTGTGTGTCTGTGTGTGTCTGTGTGTGTCCCGTGCACTGCAGTTACTGATTTACATTAAATGATCATCACCCTATCCGAGAGAACTTCTAGCACATCTTAAGCCCTCGACCGCACCCCATTTTCAGTAAATGCCTCCTTTACCGTCGGGTCTGCTCCTACATACCAAACAGGACAGAGAGATGAAGGGCTGCTGATCAAATGTCACTGTCCTGCCTTCATGCACAATACTTTAGCACCCTCTGTTGGTGCGTTATATTACAACACCATTTTAAAAATTATCTCACATCGTCCGGGTTGTTTATGCACACCAGTTGATGCAAATGATCTTCAGTGTGCACATCTTCAACCAGCTCCTGCCAGAAAACAACTTTCATCCCCTGAACCTAACATATTACAATATTGGTTTAATTTCCCCCTCGCCTTCGGCAGAGAAATCACTCCAAGTCCTCCCAGTCCTGGACTATAATTTATCTGTGTCTGATTCCTATCTCAGATTAATCATGGAGGTGAATTCATTAACCTTAATTGCAAAGTTTATGGGGTGAGAGGGCAAAATGTGGTGAGGGTGCACATAAGAGGAGATAATATTCACTTCATTCAGCATTGATTTGCAGAAGAATTCAAGCCAAGCAATAACTGAGAATTGTCTCTCCCTCTCTCTCTCTCTCTCACACACACACACACACACACACACACACACACACACACACACACAGACTCTCACTCTCTCTATGACAATCAAGTTAATTAAAGTAGTTGAACAATCAGGTACTTGGAGTAAAGACAGAATTAGTCACCCTTAGGCCGAGCACTTTCAATCTTAATCAGACATACGCTAATTAAACTTCATTTTAGCAACTCACTTAAAAATTAAGCATTTTGCTCACATATGCTTGTGTGTGAGACGCTTGTTCAGTTTAGATATTAAATGTTTGTTTGTAACTGCAAATAAAGTCAAGTTCTAATGATCACCACATGTGTTTGGGGAGGGTAAATATTTATGGAGTTTATTTATTGTTGCATGCTGTTTCCTAGCCCTCACAGAACCTTTGAACAGTGCAAAAAACAAACTTATATAACATTACATTACAAATAAAATCAATTTCTAACCCTTAAATTGGCAAACGTGTAAATGGAATATAATTAATTGTTATTTTCTAATGGATCAGGGCAAAAATGACACAGTTTCACCATTCTTATCCATTGTTGCTTTCCAGTTTGCTCTCCATCTCCCAGAATACAGGTTTACACACTTAAAGGAGGTCAATTTAACATTTTCTCTGCTTTTATACTTCATGTGTCAACTTTTAAAAGGCTTTAATTATAATTAGTTACTTTCTTGTGTTCTAGATAATAAGAAGGAAAGCAAGAAAAGTTTATCATATTAATCAACATTTCATAAATATATCTGTGAGAGATTATTCCTATTTCATACTTTTCATCTTCCAAGGTTCTATATTTTCCAACAACATAATATAACAAAAAATAAGAAACGTGAATAAATAACAAAACGTTCTACACGCCCAGTGTCACATCCATTTTGGACTACTTTTTAAATTGTTGGTATCAAATTAAACAACATGAGTCCAATGATTGTATCTCGCTAAGATAGAGAAACTATTTGAAGGTTAAAAGTCCATCCATATATTTAGCTAAAAACTGCCACCATTTAATCACCAGAGAATGAATAACAAAATATTAAGTCGATTATTTTTTTATTATTATTATCTACATCAAAAAAAGCCTTAACAATTGAACTTGCTTCTATACTCAGTTATTACTGCTAAATATAGCTAAGCACACAAACCTTGGCACTAGCGCACATATGCTCTATGTTTACACAACTTTGTTGTTTTTTAATGTATTTTCAAAGGCATTAGGAGCCATTTGTTCATTTCAATCATGATAAATGTGCTGTGTACACGCTTTAAATACAATATTAAAAACGTATGTTCTAAAAACAAACAGCCACCCTGACATAATTAACCTCATGAAGTTTATTTGTTGCAGTTTGGAAAGGACTTCTGTTTCAATGTATACTGCAACACCAGATGGTACAAGCAGACTAATGCAAACCCAAAAAAATATAGTAAATATGCCAAGGGAAATTAGGCTCCTAGCTTGTATTTCAAAGCTTGACTAACCAGTTATGTCATAACAAATCCTACTCTGGGCAAAAACCTTTGGTGCTGCTGCTTTGGCATCTCAGCTTCTTTGCATGTCAGCTCTGGCCAGGCACAGCAATCCAGTCATTCTCAACCTGAGGGACTCAAACTAGGAATTCAGTTCATGAATCATGCAGACCCAAGGCTCCAGCATGAAATCACTCATTTGTTCCATTTTTTTCCATGGACTGAAAAAGTTGGACAGTTAATGCCAGGAGCTATAGCACGAATGGGGATTTTTTTTTTTCTACCTTGTAATGCTTTCAGGAACCACCCACTTCACTCAGATCCTGTGAATAGAGAGAAGATTGGGAGCAGGAGCAAGGGGGGGTAACGGATTGGAGAAGGAGAATGTAAGAAAAGTACAGCTTCATCTCTCAGAAATAGTTTAATCTTGAATGTGACCTCACTTCCTGGAGAGTGTCCAGCCTACAGACACAGCCTGTGGTTATCTGCTGCTTTTCTTCTCTCTTATCAGTGTTGTAAAGTTTTACAGCGCTCAAGTCCTGGTGGTGCACAGTCCTCCACTTCCTTAGCTGCAGGTGCTGGTCCTCTTTGTTTTCGGGATAAATTGAAAGTAGTGATTCAGCATGGCTTAAAACAAAGGCGAGGACTGACATTTGGAACTAACCAGGTAAGCTTGTTTCACCGGTAACACAGTTCAATCCAGGATTTATGTATCTGTTGTTGTTTTATAGGAGCTCTAAGCATAATTACAGTTTTACAATTATAGCTTTGTACACACTGATCAGAGGTCAAGCCATCGAAGTTAAGTATAAACCTTATCACAACTAAAACTCAGTCTGAGTGTGTCTGTAGCTCTGCAACATTCTGCATAGTCACTTTGAGTCTATTAGACAAGTGCAGGCAAGAATGTGAGCAGAAAATATGTTGCTAGCAGGGAAAGGGTTCAAGTAATGGTAATCATTGACACAGCTAAACTGTTGACATTTCTGTGCACATAAAAAAGAACAGCCTGGACTCTTGGGAAGGTGCATACCCTCGCATGAATGTCAGGATATCATCTTTAAAGAAAGTGTCTGTCACTCAACGCTTACATAAAAGAAGAAAAAAACACCACACTCTGGGATTTTCAAGCTCAAGTCTTTGCATTCAGCCACGGTGATATTTAGTACAAAACAAATCATTAAGTTGAATAGTGAGCACGGCATCAACACCATCAGCATCCAGTGACTGAGTTTTACATTAAAGATTTCACTGGAAAGACAGAAAAATGTGAAAACTCTATGTATAGTATTCACTAAATTGTTCTCCCATTAAAGGTTTCTTCATATAAAACAACAATCTTGAGGCATTGCCTGAGTTACATAGAATCAAAACAGGCATTTAGGGTGTGAATGAAAGCGATGCCATTATCTGGATTAAAATGTACTGTACCATCAAAATGATGTGGAACCTGGATTTTTAACAGAAACTCTGCATATTAATATTTAAAAACTAAATGTGAGGAATCTCTAAAATCTTTACAAATTGATGACTTATGACTGATCTAAAATCCATTGATTACAGTCATAGACCATATAAAGAATGGACAAAGCTAACTTGACCAGTGGTTTGTCCATTTGAACGGGGCAATGTTTGGGGGCAGTTTTGGAGCCAGACGGGATCAGATCTGGACACAAAGGGAGGGGAGTGAGGAGGACTAGAGTTCGGGTCTTACACTAGAGAGCATGCCTGTCAATCAAACTAAAGTAACTGCTTCGCCCACTTCTATTTACAGTCTGTGATTACAACTTATAAAGCCTCAATTAATGTTGCCATATCAGGAAGAGGCAAAAATGCTTCAGCAATTACATCAAAATGACACCACTGGTGACACTGTATTGTCCATCGCTCCACTGAGAAGAGACGTGAGGGAGAAAAGTGCAGAAAACACACAGACACACACACCTTCACTGCACTGAAGTCTCTGTGTTTCTTATCTGTCACAGGTCGAAGGTATTTCCTGTGAAAGCTGCATGTCCATCTCTCAGTCATCATGAGTCACCCTAACAGAGGTCAGTTATCTGCAGGTAATGACATGTGCGGCAAAGCTCTACTCTTTTCCTCAGAAAGACTCTTTCAGTTTCACTTGGCTAATGAATTTCTGACACCTTCTGTTAATATGGTTTTTATGTCTGTGTTTATACAATGTTTTATTACAGGTTTAATCACATTGCATTTGGAGTGCAAGGTTTTAACTGGACTGTTCAATTCTTTATGTCCTCATTTGTTATTGTTTTTAGACAACACACACACACACTGCCCATCTCCTGTACCTCGCTGCGTTAAAATCCACTGACTCGAGCATCTTTTCTGGCCTACCATTTACACTTGCACAGTATTTGTTCAGTTAAATATTCAGAGGCTCCTACAGCCTGCTGTAAATTTTGCATTGCATAACATTAAAGTGTTGTTATAAAACCAAACACTGGGCAGCTCTGCACGGTACAGATGATACACTGTTGTGTGGGTGTGATGACCAGTGAGTCTTCATCCAGTTAAGTCGCTGAGATTACTTGATGGTGCGGTGGAAAACTTACAAAAGTTCCACTTTAGTAACTAAATATTATCTCAGGAATGCAAGAGTTATCAGAATTGATTAACCTCCTAAAACTGCTCACATATGATTGCCATGGTGTGGTCCACCAAGGCCAGTAACTTCCCACTATCTCAACCCCTCTCTTGTTGATGAAACTCTTGTGATTTTGTCTTCTCCTCTGAGCGTCATCTGATCCACAGCTGTGACTCTTTGATGTCCCATCTTGCAAGATTATAGCAGGATAAAATACTCAAAAAAACTCAGGTTTCAAGATTTTATTTCTATACGACGTAAATAAAAAAACCTCCAAAACAATGGTTTCAGTAGTCATTGCTGGTGACAAGTTGTATCATATACAAAATAAGCTTACTGTAACCTATTTTATATTCTGCACAGTAAATAATGTGCAGTAGAATAAATATTGGTTAAAACCAACAAAATATTGTGTGAAAACAACTGAATGTTGTGTAAAAACAGCCAATCTTACTTGGTCTAAGTAACCAAACATGTAGTTAGTTTAATATAGACCAGTTCTGGGTTAAAACAACCAGCATTTTTACTGTGTATGTAAACCACTCCACTCATGTTCAAGGGCTCAGTTTTTACTTCTTGTTTTCCTCTTCAGATATAAATTCTTATGCTCTCATGTGAGAACACAGTGTGTCCTGAACATTGCTGCAGTTACTTTAAAGTTGAGTTGTTAATACCTGGATGAACGCCTGTCGTGTACTTGCACTGTCACTTCAGTTTAGTTCAGCATAACTGAGCAAAAATAAAACAAACCTTTGGTGTCTGCAGTGATTAATCCTGTGAGCATGTCTCCTGGAAATCTTGTTTCCCCAGTTTCAGTTTGGATCTGTCAAATTATTTGAATAGATATGTCAAATAATCCTCAAAGTTATGTGAAGCTAAATAAGTTAACCTGTCTGTTGTCTTTTAAATCTGGTTGCAGATGATATTTATGCATACGCCCTGTCCAAGACCCTGACCAAAGTCTCTTCACCTGCGACTGTTGGACTCTACTCATCATGTCAGAGTCGAACTAACATGATCCTCGAACAAATGGAAGGTATGAAAATAGTTTGTCTGATCCAGGAAGTTGTCTCTTAATCAGCTGCTCATACACTGCGACAGTGTCCAGTCTCTGGGTGGGAACTACGTCATACTGGGTCTAGACAAATTATCTTGGCATCAAACTTAAAGCTTCATATCACTCTTTCTGTTTTCAGTGTCAGCAGTGTTTACTGTCAACATGACCCCAGTGTGTGAGACTACACACACTGAACAAACTGTGCCTCTTCACAATGATGCTGCAGTGACATCATTTTACAACATGTTAGAACATGATGTGATGTCACCCGGTGGTTTGTGGACTCACATTTTGAAGCCAGGAGTTTGGTATTTGAAAGTGGCCATGTTGGTTGTTTGGAGCCAGAAGTGACCATATTTGGATATGAAGGGAGGAGGGAGGAGGTGGGTCTGACCCTTGATCTTGAGGAAACTGCTCAATATGTATGAGACGTGAGTCCACATCTGGTCTCATTGGAGGCTAGAGCTGTCAATCAAATTACAGGCGCCCCTAAATCTTATTCTTTTTGAAGCCTAATATCTACTTAATGATGACAGGATTTTCAGATCTACTACCAGGTCACTGAGAAGAAGAGTTGACTTTAGCTAATGACATCATTATGACTGTAATACTCAGTCAATACATTTAAAAAATGTTTTGACTGAGTATTACAGGATGACCATTTTTGAATTGCAGTCAATTTGAGCAAGCATCTAGTGGCCGTCAGGATTATTGCACTTTTTCACACTTCTGCATTCACCCCATTTTTGAGATCTGGTTGCTTCATCCATTATTATATCTAAATGTATGTAAAGAACAGCAAATACTAGGATACTGCGGTGGTGGTAGTATAGTGTGATTAGGGGTCAGCAGTAGGGGGAGACATGGAGCAATGGTGGTGTGGATAATTAGCACAGATGTTTTATGCCTAATAATTAACCTGTGTGGATGTGGACGCAGGAGGACGTGAGGGGCGGAGCCAGGCTGTTACCTGGAAGGTCAGAACTAAGTGAACTGGGAAATAAACTGTGTGAACTTGTGTCTCTGCTGTCTGTGCTTGGGCTGAGAGAACCCATTGGATTTGTAACATCTTTTGCTACAGAGACATCACACACTCCACAAATGAAGTATGAGACCACTCAAATAAAACATAGGGTTTTTTTAACAGACAAGTGGCATTGAATGGACTGAATGGAGCGTGTGCAGCTGCAGTGAAGAGCTCCAACAGAATAGAGGATTTTTTTATGTTTCCCTGAAGGTCCTGCAGTATACAATAGTCATGATGGTGTGTGTGTGTGTGTGTGTGTGTGTGTGTGTGTTGCACGTGTTGGACCAGGGTTGATTCTTACATAACAATGTCTGTTGAATAATTATGTTTTTATGATGCAATGAGTGAGAGCTAAAATTTACAAATTTAATTTATATCCAGGTCAGCAAACCAAATATCTTTCTGCCTTGGATTAATAAGAAAAGATTAAATTTAAATGTAGATATGTATTTGTGTTCGCAGTGTACATGGACCAGGAGGCTTCAAGGATTGAGAAGAAATATAAAATGAGATCCAGGCCTCGCTCAGTGAAGCCTTCAGTTTCTGGCTTTTTTGCGCTCATTGGCCGACTGCTCTTCTACAATCCCATCTGGACGGAGAGGAACCAGCACCACCACAACATCAGGTTCATCCATGTGCACTTCAGTGCTTGGCATTTTGCGGGCAGCGACCTGCTGTGGGCTGGGATCGCCATACGGCTGTTTCAGGCCATGCAGATGAACTTTGGGAAGTTTCAGCTTGTACTGTACCGTGTGGCTCAACATGACGAAGAGGATGAAATCAAGAAGAAGGTTTGTGATTTCTCTTCACAAAGATTTTACAGGTGTGGTAGTGGGTCAGTGAATCCACTGTTATGTTCCACAATCAGCTGCTAATGGGTGTAATATTTACCAAACACAGACATCCTGCTGTGATCTTTCTTATGGTGAATGGTAAGGCTGTCTGCTTTCAGAGTCTGGATTAGATTCAGACTCAAACATGTTCAGACTGGTTTGAAAAGAAATTCCAGTTAACAAAGTTACATTACTGTGTTTGTTTACAGTCACCTGTTGGAGAGTCAGGCTCCGCCTCCTGTCTCTCTCCCTAATGTTAGCCAATAGGAAGAAGGAGGGCTCTTCATAAGGGTGGGGTTGGGGGGACAAAACATCCCATTTCAGACAGAAGATGAAGTGACGGACTGAATAAATAGCAATTACAATCAAAATATTAACTTTTTTTTTAACTTCAATCTATGCAATACAACTGTAGAGGAGGCCAAACTGAAATGTGAAGCTGGTGGTGGTCGTGATAGAGGGAAAGATTCATTTTTTTTTACAACTGTCTGTGTGACACTTGTTGCCAGTCTGTCAAGCAGAAGTAAAATCTTAAGATATTTTTTACGCTAAGTTTTCAGAATTTAGATGATGACCAGTATGACTATTGTCTTCTCATCTGTGTTTTGTGTGTATGAAAACATTCAGATAGTGACGGATGGTCCAAACGACTGGAGCTCCAAAAAGATCTGCTGCTGCCCGCTGTGGTTTCTGGTCCTGTTCCTTCTTGTGGTGCCAGTTGTCATCTTGGTGTTTTTGTTGATATACACCCCTCCCACAGCTGATGTGAATCCAGGGGGAGGCAGTGTGAATGGAACAAATAGAGAGGTGAATGTGCTGGAGGGCCTGATCATTGCTGCGTTAGGAGTCCCTGCAGCGAGCGGGCTGAGGTTCGTCTTCCTGATGGCGAAGAACCTGATCTTCAGCCAGGAACTGAACATTAAGAAGGGGATGGACAACGACAGGATCAGCAGCCAGCTCGGCTTCATGAACGAGGTCAGGAAGGAAATTTGGTTTATATCTCGCTTCATCGAGTTCATGGAGGTGTTTGAGAGGAGAAGGATTCGAGTGGTGCTGAACATCACCAGTCTGGACCGCTGCTCTCCTAAGAAAATTGTTGCAGTTCTGGATGCCATCAACATTCTGCTTTCAGATAAGGAGAGTCCTTTTATTTCCATCCTGGCCGTAAACTCGGACGTTCTTGTGGAGAAAGTGAACTTTGCAGACGGCTGCTTCAGCAAAGAGGACAGAGCTTATGCACTGTTGAACCGCATAGTGACTCTGGGCTTCACTGTCCCGCCACTGTGCGATGATTCAAGGCGCAGTTTATTTCACAGCCTCACCTGCCTTTCAAAGCCCGCTGAGTGTTCTCCCATGAGGCATAGGGAAAAAACAGAGAAGACATCTTTCCCAGATGTTTCTTTGATGGAGGTTTCATCAGAAACAAAAGAGTCACATCCACTTGTCAATAAAGATTCAGCAGCACCTGACGTAAACGAAGAGGAAGTGGAGAATTTGGTCTGGAGCCTCCTGACCAGCAGTGAGAAGAATCTAAACAAGTACATGTTGGATGATGCCATGTCATTGAGGAGGGTGATCAACTCCATCCGGGTAACTGTGATAATCATGAAGGCCTTGAAGAAGGAGCTTTCCCAACCAGAGCATGTTGCAGCATGGGTGGTGTTAGCCAATCAGTGGCCCTGCCGACTCAGCTGGATCATCCAGTGTGTGGAAGATACTCAGCAGAGTAGCAGAAAAGATAATGATGAGAGGAATGTGCCCAACACTGATTCTCCAAAGACACTATGGAAGGTCTTCAGTGAGTCTAGGGCAGAGCTGTATGAGATGAGAGCACAGATCGAGGACCTCCTCGAGCAGGATGGCGATCCTGAGATGTTTGAGCAGTTCCTCACGAAGGATTTCAAATTCACCGTAAACGACTTGAAGACGTTTGATGTGGCAACTGTGAACCTGGATCATTCAATCAAGAAGGAGCTGGCTAAGATCAGAGGGATGTCCAGACTGAAAGATTCTGCCTGGATGAGGAACCTGAATTATTTGCCAATCACAAAAACCATCACTATGACCACGGAGGATGTATGTGAAGAGGTAAGAACCTCTTTACAGTTAAATGGTTAAGGGACTGCACTTAAGACACTTATGCACTACATGGTACCAGCTCAACTCTACTCAGTTTGGTTTGGTTTTCCATTAGGAAAAAGTACCTGGAACCTGGTACCACTTTTTTAGTACCTGCCCTCATGCAGTTCCAAAAAAAGGGGCCAACCAGGTACTAGCAAGTACTAAAATGTTATTGGTCAGAATTGTCAGTGTCATCACCACGCGACACGCAAATATTTCTACCTGAAGCTGATATAGTCTGCACAGTGATAGAACAACAAGTTTCTACCGAGTGGGGAAGAACATTAAAAAGATCAGTCCAAGGTACAATAACAGGCTTTACTGCAACATTAAAATCATATTTAAAAAAACATCAGTGGGACCCCGAGCTCTGACCGCCTGGTCAGTGTAACAGCTGACAGAGGTTGTAATGAAAGCTCACATCTCCGCAAATGTCAAAGAAAGTTTTTAAACAGGCTCTAACTTGACAAATGAACAACATATTTGAAACAACTAATTTCTACCCTGAAAAAAATCTTCAAACTCTTTCTGTGACACCACAACAGCAGAATTCTGAAGATTACTTCATCAACTTTCTCCTCCGTTGCCTGACGACCAGCTGCACCAATGACTGTATATGTTTTATATATGCAGTCTATGAGCTACACAGAGGAGGGATTGTCCTCTGTAATGGAAATGCTACCGAGGCCAGGTGAGGCGAGGATAGCCGAGCTGGTACCATGTAATTGAAAAGCGGCATTATATTGCACCTTTTTGCCTTAGCTTGCATCTACAAAACTCTATGTTATCCATCCACACACACTCACAGAAACAAGATCTGAGTAAACATCGGGGGCAGCCTGGGGTTCAGTGTCTTGCTCAAGGACACTTGTGGACAGCTGGAGCCGGGGATCAAACCACCGACCTTACAAATTCTTGAAGTCTTTAATATCAATCTTAAGAAATCTTTCAGACTCTCAGTTGGTGGTATCAGTGAATGGGGTTTAATACCACAGTAAGAAAAAAAAATTGTTGATCAGCAGCTTCATCAGAAATGTTGCAGAACAACTGGTGAAGCTTTTATCGTGCAGCCAAACAAACTTAACATATCAGTCAGTATCTGGACTGTCTCCAACATGACACGTTCAACCACAAACAGATTTTCCCACAGCACAAGTAGTTATGTAAGTAACACGAGGGTAGAGTAAAAGGAGCTTAACCTTGATGAAAAAAGGTCTGGCTGTACAGCCTGGTCCTGCAGCTCTTCAACTCAAAGCTCAATGCATCAAAAAACACAGATAATAAATAAAACATTTCATTTTATACATTGCACTTTTGCCTGAAGCAATAGGAAACATTTTGGTTTGCAGTAACATAAAACATCTGATACGATGAATGTATAGCAAATGCAGAGGAAGATTTTGGTAAGAATTATGGGAAAGTCATTTAAAGCCAGGATTTAAAGTGGTATTTATTTATTCAGACACTAAATGATGTGTATTACTCCTCTTATATTGTCTCTTTTTTTCCTAGTTGAAGAAGATGGAATATCCCACTAAGTACATTGATATTGTGAAAAGCAATGACCTCAGTGGGTCAGCACTGGTCCTCGGTGATGCAGACGACCTTAAAGATCTCCTTGGTATGAACTTTGGTGAATGGGCAACTTTCAGACTGCACTTCCTGGGTTTACCATCCCGTCTGCGATCACAATACAAGCACATGCAGCCAGCGCGTTCCCTTTCAGCGAACCTGCAGGCAAAGTTCCTCGTACCTGTTCCCCATCATTATTCATCTAATGCCAGTCTGAGTAAGAGCAACATGTAGGAATCCATCCACAGGTTGTACTGTCACAATACAGTCACACACAGAATGTAGTACATGTAAATGTTACTAACAAATGTAGAACCAGCTTCAGTTCCTCATAAAACCACAACTTCACATTTTTATCATTACATTTCAAACCAGAATGAAACATCAGGTAAAGTGATCCATTTCAGAGGTTCGGTGTCTTTCAGTAGAGCTAAGCTAGCTGTTTGCCCTTGCTCCCAGTCTTTATGCAAAGCTAAGCTAATCGCCTCTTGGTTGCAGCTTTATATATTCTGCTCACAGACATGGATTTGGTTTGGATTTATCTTTTTTTAAACATTCGTGTCTTTATTAGCTTTTCTAATTTACCCGGACTTTATTGATGAACTCTGGTTTTAGTTTATTACACCATCAGAAATGGTCACTATTTACTGTTTCCTGCTTGTTGTGCCTCAGTCAGCTGTTTCCAGTGACTGTGACTGGTTGACTGCTGCTCAGATGCTTACATGTATGTATTTACTTCCTGGTGCACTCCAACATGTATAACCTGTTCTCCTCAGTCCCTGTCAGGGAGTTTAACTCTTTACTTGCTGCCTCCTCACCTGCTGCTCAGTGTGCTGGACAGCATCGGCCTGAGCTGCTGTTACAACACAGTTCCCTAGGGGGAAAGGGGAGTAACCTGGAACCATAAATCAACCAGGTGGACAAAGCTGTACCAAAGTTAAATGAAAAGAAGAAGAAAGCAAAGGTCGCAGCTGGAGAACAGAGGGCGGTGGATGCTACTCAGCTAAATAATAATTAAACACATGAATCCTGTGCTACTTAACTATACTGAAGGAATTTAAAAATGCAAAAGCTGGTTTTGGTTTTCAAATGACATCATTTGAACCCAGTTTCCAAATGAAAGCACTTAAGATTAACAAAAAATATTCAAGAATAAAGCAATAATGTATTCTTTACTTGGATAACAATCTAAAAATGTCAAATGGTTTGACCACCGTTGGCTGCCAATACTGCGTTGATACGTCATGGCATTGAGCTTATAAGAGCATCAGTCTCTTGAAGAGACACTTGAAATTATCTTGCGACTTCTGCCTGGTTTCTTCTTGCCATGACCATACCAATGGCCAGATCTGGGGAAAAATGCATGAGCCGTGGTGTGGTGAAGGGTTTGACATTTTGGTCAATAAGTGATGGCAATTTATAGCCCAAGTAAGCGCTACTCAAGGATATATAGCACCAAGAAAACCCTATCCCCATTGTGCTCTGTCTATGCTAGAGTACAAAAAAAGGACTGGCAGCGGTACATGCTCGCCTGAGTGTACAAGTGGCCTAATAGCACTCCGGCAGATCTGATTGTAACTAAGATACGGAAAAATTTTAATTTGGAATTTGGACCCCGGCTAAAACAAAAGTCCTGGCAAGGAAACATCAGCCTTTTTAAATTTCCTGACTGTACATTTACTCACCAGGCAGACACAAAAGGTGCAACAGCCCTAAGCTTAGTGTTTCCAAACACATGGGTGTGGTGAATTAGGTTGGTGTGGTGCAAGAAAACTATTACCTGGATCAGTCTCCAGGGACAGCAGGTGTCTCAATCTACAAACAAACAGAACTAGCAGGAAGAATATTAATTGGCAAACAGAAAAGACTTTAAGGTGCAATAAAAACAAACCCACCCTTTTGGTACACAGAAAGTACAAAAAGGTGAGACACAGAAAGGAGATTCTCTCACAAAATCACAATCCCTTAATGAGGTGCAGTGATGATGGAAGCCCGGGTCCAATCAGACAAGGTGGACAGCAGAAAGGGACCAATCAAAATCAGTGAATTGTACAGGACAATTTGCCTAAAGAATCAAACCAGAATTAGCTCTGGTTTATCCATAGGCTGTTTATAAAATGGACGAAGCTAACGTAACAGCACCAGTTAGTTTGTGGACTCGACACTTGAAACCAGAAGTTATGGTGTTTTGGTCGGTTTGGTATTTGAACGTGGCCATTTGGTTGTTTGGAGCCAGATGTGACCATAGGACAATGTGTATGAGACTTCAGTTCTAGTGTCATTGGAGACCGGACTGTCAATCAAACTAACTGCTCCTATCAACTTAATGATGAGATGGTTTTCAGATGGACCAGATCACTGAGAAGAGGAGTTGACTTTAGCTGATGACATCAGAATGACTTGTGGGAAAAATTTATTGACTGAGTATTTCATGATGGAAAATGACCATTTTTGAATTGAAGTCAATTGGAGCCAGAGTTTTGTTGGAGCCAGCATCTAGTGGCCATTAGTAGAATTACGCTTTTTTGCACTTCTGTATTGGCCTAATTGTTGAGCCCCGGTTGCTTCGTCCATTTCTATAAACAGGCTTATTACATGTCCACCAATGATTGAACTTATTTTTTTAAAGCATTCTGGTTCAGTCATCTAAATTCATGAAGACATAAACCAAAATACATCATTAAGTTTAGGGCAGGATGAAGTTGTATTGTCCTGATGATGGAAACTGACCACGAAGCTCCAGGGTCATACAGTTCAGGTTTATAGTTACCAGCAGCATTTGTCACTTTAAGTAATGTACGAGTTAACATTCATGAAAGAGTTCAGTGAAGTGTGAAGCAATCACACAGACTTTGTTCATCCACAGGAGCTTGTGATAAATCATGCATTCATTTACACTTTATATCACAATTAGGAAACTTGCATATGTTTAGTAATGATTGAGCAGGAGAACAGCAGTTGATGAAACTCCTCTTGTAAAATGCTTGTCAAACATTACTATTAGAAATTAAAATATTTAATATGCTGTAACTGTGTTAAATAACTATCACATAAGTTAAGGCGGACTGTCCCAGCACTGATAGCTGTGGTGGTAATTAGATGTCAAGTCATTTAACAGGAATATTTCACAGCGGGTCTTTTGACACGTGTCAGTGTAAGAAGCACAGGTGCAAATAAAGAAATTAACATGATTCAAATTCCACTTAGCTGCTTCAGTGTCAGGTGGCAAATACAAAACCATCTGGGAGATAAAAAGTTGTGAAACACTTTTTTGGTACAATTAAAACATATTAGGATTTACACTTTTTTTTGTTTTTGCTTGTTGCCTTTTCTTTTTATCGTGCATGTTTGGTGAATTTTTCTGTAACCTTATTCTGAAAACTGTGAATGCTGTAAATGTGGTGAGTGGTGTGCCTGTGTTACACATAATAAATGCAAAAGTCATTGTCAAAGAATATTAATAGTTGCACACTAATAAACAATGGGTTGTTTTAACCCATTTATAAATATAAATATTGGACATGTTGGGTTAATTTATCCCAGCAAGATGGGTTGTTTTTACCAAATATTTTATAGTTTTTGCAAACATTTTGTAGTTTCTACCAAACACTTTGTAGTTTTAATGAAACAATTTGTAGGTTTTACCCAACATTTTATAGTTTTTACCCATTTTATTGTTTTATTTCAACATGTTGCTATTTTTACCCATCATTTTCTCATTTTTAACCAGTATTTTGTTGTTCTTACCTTAAAAAACAACAAAATGTTTAGGGAAAACAACCCATCTTTCTGGGTTAAATTGACCCAGCATATGGTTAGTGTTATATTTATCCAGTTCTTGATAAAAAAAAAAACAAAAAACAACATTTTTTAGTGTGTAGATATCAATCAAGGATGAGGTAGTTGGATGTCTTCATAAGGCCTGATCAGGCATTACTGTGGTTGTTTAGTATTTCAGGTAAATCAAAAGTCACTATGATAAGCTCAGGGAAACTTTATTGATCATTCAGCAGGAAGCTAAACACTGTATATGCTCCATGCAGTTGGACAACGTGAACTCTTTACACTCTGACATTAAACATGAATGCACAAAGTCTTCCATAATAAAAATGCTAATTTAAGCAAATACAATTTTTTGTGTGGCATGACTCCTTTTTTTCCTAAAAACATTTACCAGTTTACAAACAGCCCAAGCAATGTGCTGACTCATTAGAGATATTTTAACATCAAAGCATTCACAAGTTAAATAATCAGCTGAAGCTTCATTTCATCTCGATTCCTTTGAAACATTTTTCCTCAGAAAGTTGCAAATGTTAATTTTGCTAAAAATATCAGGCTGGAAAAAACCTCAGGCATTTACAGTACAAGCAACAACATGACACTGTCACACACAGAAAGCATGCTGAACATCTCATCCACTAACAGGTGACTTTAAGACTGAGATTTTCTTGTTTTTTAATATGGGATTTTCTTAATTACCATTATTACCTGGGAAGTTTTACATGTCCTGCCCAGCTGATTAACAGGAGGCACCAGAAACTATGCATTGAAAAAATTTCATACACACTCCAATCACACATTAAACATTGTATTTTGATTCATACTGTCTATCCAAGTATGGTTTCAATAACATGTAATAGTGTGTAGATGACGCCTGCTCCCAATAATAGCTCATTTTAAGTTTTTCTTAAGACACATTATTTTTTTTATGATAGCAATAAGAGGCACCATGACAATACCTGAGAGAACACAGTGGTTTTTTCCTGTATTTACTCAGACTGAGATTAAAGCTGTAAAAAAAAAAAAAAAAATCTTTCAGAGGATACTCTAACCAAAATACATATACTAATTGTATTTTAAGTGTATGTCAGTTATATTTTACTATTATTTGTATGTCACATATCAAAGGCACGGGTGTAAATAAAAATTATGTCACATAACAGTTTTTTTAAATTCAAGTTTTACGCATAGAAAGTAACAATTACACTTGTGGTAAAGGCAGAATAACCTGGAACATCACTTGTGTTGGCGAGGACAGAAAAACTAATTTAGACAATTTAGGAATGTATTTTAAAAAATACAAATTAAAAAAAAACATAAAATAAACATTTGCTTATATAAAAAAATAGAAAGCAAGGAAAAAAATGCAGTTTGTTTATAACAAGATCACAGTGGTAAATATTTATATTTCAAATGGATCCCAGATTTCCATTTTTAATATTGATGTACTGGTACGACGCCAGGCTCTTATATTGAAAAGCTGGAGATCCCCTGGAAGTTTCATCATCACAGACGTGAGCAGGAACACTTCCAGGTTATTTGGCCTGAAGCCGCTCACTTGCGTCCCAAAGACTCCGCCAGCTTCTTGAGCCTTTTCTTGAGCTCGAGAGGAAACTTCTCATAACACTTTTTACAAACAGGCTTCATGTCAAACTCAACAAACTTGTTCCTGCAAAGAAAACATAAAATCAAAACACTGAAATCTCAGGATGTAAAAGTGCTGATTGAATAAAAAACATTCTTAGGGACAACTGATTAATGAATTGATAATGATACTAATCCTGATTGAGGTACACATAAGTATCCACTGATGATTTTTCACAAACACAAGATAAGTGTATTGAGTTGGTTTTACTCATAGACTGTATATAGAAATGGATGAAGCAACCAGGTTTCAAAAATGAGGCCAATGAGGAACAGCAAAAAGGTGCAATACTCTCAATGGCCACTAGATGCTGGTCCAATTGGCTTAAATTAAAAAAAAATTCATTGTCAATCATCAAATATTCAGTCAATACCAGAAGTCGTTCTGATGTCATTAGCTAAAATCAACTCTTCTCAGTGATCTAGTGGTTCATCTGAAAATCATGTCATCATTTCGTGGATATTACTGTGTTCACACCAGACACAGAAAAAATTTCACACAAAGAATACAAAGACGAGAGTAGACAAGGATAAAATTTGAAAAACTTTGAACTTGAGCGACAAATTCATGTCACATTCTATCACAAAACCAAGCAGCACTGGAGTTCCCGACATCACCGTGGGGAATAAAACCAAGAAAGAGAGGAGTTTTTCACTATTTCTGAGACTTCAACAACAGGGAAAAAGCTACAATAATTCCAATATCATTAATTGTTGATGGCAGAGGTGGTGGCCATTGCAGTTTTTAGAAGGAGTACTCCTATTGGCTGTTAAGGGTGAATAATCATGTGTGGTAAAATCACTTTGTGTTTGGTGTCAACACAGTGACAGGATTCAAAAAGAGGAAGTGTATGACTGACAGGTCTGGTCTCCAATCTCATAAACACTGGATAGTGACCGAGGGTTCAAGGGTCAGACCTGCCCCCTCACTGATCTCTTCATGTCCAAATGTGGTGACTTCTGGCTCTAAACAACCAACATGGCCACGTTCAAATACCAAACTCCTGGCTTCAAAATGCGAGTCCACAAACCAACGGCTGACGTCACACTTGCTTCATCCCGTCTATACACAGTCTATTTTACTATGGAATGACAAACATATATTGGCATGCCACACTGTCAAAACAAGGAACAAGGAACAGCACAGAAAAAGAGGAAGGCAGAGATAACACCAACCAACAGACGGAGTGGTGAGTTGTAAAGAATAATAACTCTACACACAGACAGCAGGTTTTTTCTTGCGGTCTTTGGCATCGCGCTCACGTCGGGCCAGGCGGCGTTTTAGCTCCTCAGGCATGCGATCATAGCAGTGCTTGCACACTGGCCTCAGGTCAATTTCAACAAACTTATCTCTGAGTTACCACAGATGCAGCAAGTGAAGCATGTAAGAGGAGAAAATGAAGGAAAAGGGGAAAGAGCCACAGAGGAGAAGAGTTGTTGGAGGAAAAGTGAAATACACGCAGACAAGTGTTAAGACCAGGGGGAGGAGGAGTGTCAGAGAAAAACCTGAGAGGATGACAGATATCAGCTGGTAGAACTGATATTTGCTACAAATGAACAGCGCCACTTACTTGAGAGTGAGTTTCGTGTTGCAGGTGGAGCACGAGAAACAACTGACACACCAGGCTTTGTTGAGAGCAGACACAACTGAACAGAGGAGGGTGGAGGGTGGGGGGGTTACACAGGGAGGGAAAAATGAAATGATGAATATTCAGCTGCTGTAACACTTTGTGCAAATCACAGACAATGTACTGATTGTGAGCTTTATCACACTGATACTCACCATCGCCTTCAATCACACGGTTGCAGTGGTAACACACATCACCGAAGAGCTGGATGACAAAGAAACAACTTATTATGTGTTCATACAACAGTAAGGGGTTAGTGGTGCTGTGTCATATTTGAGCACAGACTGTTTATAGAATGGACGAAGCTAACAGGACAGCACCATGCCAAGTTTGGCATTTGAAAGTCGCCAAGTTGTTTTTTTGGAGCTAGAAGTGACCATATTTGGATAAGATGTGAGAAGTAAGGGGGCGGGTCTGACCCTTGAACCCAAGGACACCACACCTCTACATCTTCCTCTTCTTGAAGCCAAATATCTACTAAATGTTATCTTCAGTTTCTTATTTTTAGACAATAGGAAGGGGAGATGTTATTTACCACGACATGTTTCGACTGTCGCTGCAGTCTTCTTCAGGACGCTCCTGAAGAAGACTGCAGCGACAGTCTTACCTATTGTCTGAAAATAAGAAACTGAAAATAATCTATCACAAAATAACAAGACAGAATGAACTTAGTAAACCTCTACTAAGTGTTGAAATGATTTTCAGATGGGCCACTGCAAAATGTGTTGAGTATTTCATGATTGAAAATGACCGTTTTTGAATTGAAGTCAATTGGAGCCAGAGTTTTTTTGGAACCAGAAAAACTTTTCTGTACTTCCTCAATGGCTTAATTTTTGATACCTGGTTGCTTCGTCCATTTCTAAATACAGTTTATGTCTCTGACACTACTTATAATACGATGACCTCTGAAGACAATATTTTACAACTTTTTTTTTTCTTACCTGGTTATAATGAGTCTCACAGTAAGCCAGCCCCTTCCTCTCATAATGGCGATGACCGAGGAAAGGCTTCTCACACTTGGCACACACAAAATGCTGTAAACAAAAACAAATGCTGCTGAGGGAAACAGGGACCTCCAACGAAAACCTCCTAATGAAGGCCTGTGAAACTAACTAGAGGAGCAGGTGCCAACACACACAGAGAGTGAGACTGGATCATGAATATTACATGAATATATTCACTGACCGAGACATGTCCTAAATGTTATGGATCTGACCGCTGGAGGAATATTCCTATTGTGTTGTGTTTTTAAAAATCATATTTAGCTTCCAGTGCGATGGAGAAATGATGTGATTGTTTTTAAAATAGTTCTCTGGTGCTTTCGCAGATAAATTGCTGAAGTGGTTAGATGCTAAATTAATTTCAGCTAATTACCATCTTTAGCATTAAATTGACTGCTATACACTGCTGATAGTCTTGAGCTTTTCGAACAGTACAAAACTCAGCAGCCTCCAGACAGATGAACACACAATTTGATTTGCTGCGCTCCGCCTCAGGAGAAATAATCTCTTTAAAAGTGCTCACATCTCTTCACTGATTCAAATTAGCTCATTTACAGTGTTTTGGTTCTAAATTGGTTTTACTTAATGAAAGAAAATTTTCCTGTGCATAAGTAATGTTAAGTAAATGTGAAATTCATTATAGATGTTTATTCTGCTATTGTGTTGAAGCTGTACTGCATATAATATAAAATAAAAAGGGTGGTTAGCACAACATATATCCACTATCATTAACCTGTCAGTAGTTTGTCCAAACATCTCCCCCCTGCAGTCCACTCTGCTGTATGAATTTTTATATAAGCACTTGTTACATTCACATATGTTTTGCCTTAATAATGTCACATCATTTTGTGTTCAAAGACCAAGGGTACCTTAATCTAGACATTCAGATAAAATTGGCAGATGGAAAGATGATGTCCAGATCAGTTGCACTTATATTTCATTATGTATCAGACTGCAGAAAAAAAATAAAAGGCCTCTCCTACTTCTTTCCAAAGAAATTATTAACACAAAGCCTGGTCATGATTTCCAAAGTAAACTCCTTAAGGCATAAACTTTCTTTAGAAGGAGCACATTCCTGTGGTTATCTGGGTTTTGAAACAACAGCAACATGTTACAGCTTTGAACGTGCAAAAATCTAATTACAGGTTACTTTGGAAATGCCTCAATGTAACATCATATGTGGTATATTGATAAATAGTCTTGTTATTGTTCACTAACCTCCACATGCCACTGCTTGCCCATAGCATTGACAACACGCCCCTCGATGGGTCTCCTGCAGGCACCACATATTGGTACACCCATCTTGTCATGGCAAGGCAAACAGTAGAGCTCTCCCTTCAGCTCCCTGGCTTCAGCTGTTAACTCCTTCCTGGGGACAGAAAAACATTGAAAGACATAAACCAAAGAGTTTTGAACACATTGTTATACATCCTTTTTTGTGAATCTTGCATGTATTCAGAAGCTAAAGAGTGACTGTCAGTACACAGTGGTGTGTACAGACCGTACAGTATGTGTACAATATGACTGACCCACAGTTGCTGCAGTTGAAGTGGTCTGGGTGATATGGGTCATTCTTGAATATCAGTGGCTGCTCTTCAATGATGGCGTGGCACTTCTGGCAGATATACTTGCCCAAGCCACGGGCTTTCTCACGGTTGTGACACGGCCGACACAGATGCCTGAGGTGAAGGAAGGAGAGACGGAATTTAGGAGTGATGCAGAGAAAGACTCTGAATCCTCAAATGAGGGCAAGACACAACTTAGCTGCTCAAAATTCCATCATTTGTTAGAACGCAAAAGTGGGCGAGTCGGCAGCTTGACAAGTGTAACCACCTGCTTTACAGGCTGTCACAGTGTTATATTGAGACTGTAATGAGATGGGATACTTACCTGCCAGCGTTTTTGACAAACCCCACATCTGCAAGCACAGCCTGGCAAATGTCACAGCAGAAGCAGTCAGGGTGCCAACTATTGTTCATGGCCTTAATGACACGACCGATGATGAACTCCCCTGCGGGAAATCAACAGTGAGAGATCAGCTGGAGTTCAGTCGAAGTTTGACTTCTCCAACATATTACTGGGAGTAGATACCACTTTTTAGTTACTGTAGAAGAGTTCCTAATGACCACGCCATTGTGCAGTCTAACAATATAACCTGTTATATTGCTTTCTATACTGTTCTCTTAGTGACACTTAAGACAAGACCAATGTTGAATGCATTTTAATAATCCATTTAATTTAACTGCAGCATGTCTCTCTCTCTCTGTGGACAAGCAGTGTTTAAATTAAGCTTAGTAGATGCACTAAAAGGCGTCTTGGGTAACCTAAACACAAGTGGGAAGTTTTAAATAAAAGTTAGTACACTTAAAGTTCAGCGAGGATACACTGGGATCTCATCTCTGAAACAACATATGGATGCCGGGGATGCCTATATTCAAACTGGGAGGTTTACAAAAAGGTAAGGCATAATAAAAGGCAGCATGTTTTGGTATGCACTACAACAAACCACAGAGAAGTTAATGAAGTAAATGCTGAGCAGACAATCAGCCTGAAATGTCTTAACATGCACAAAGGGGACCAACAGAAAGAAAGTTTGGCAATTAACAATGCAGCATAAATACAAGCTTGATAAACATTTTAATGTGCCTATGTGCAATGGTTTTTAGTTCATCCCCACAGAAAGAGTTCAGGCTTGTTTTTAAAAAGCTTTTCGGGAAATGGGATCACAAGTGGACAGCCGAGACATGTATGTGTTTCCACCTGTATTTAACATGCATTGCCAAACTGTTCTGCTGACCACTTGTGTCCAGATGTCACTACGGCAACGTCAGGACCCGTGCACAGTTTTCATGTAACTCGCCAGAAGAGCGACAGATTTTGTAAACAGTTAGCACAGTTAGCTAAAATAAAAAGGAGAAGGCAAAATTACTCATGAACTGTTATAACTCCCCCTATAGCACTCACCACACTGGTGACAGCAAGGAGCAAAGAGCATCTGGAAGTCATGTTCACAATATTTTCTTCCTTCGAACTGTAAAACACACAATCACAATGTTTAACAAAT
>OOFC01049982.1:43932-56071 GCA_900323345.1 Pseudochromis fuscus
CCATTCATTTCTAAAGAAAAAATTAATTGAAAAAAGTACAATTGCAGAAAAATTAGAAGTAGTAGAAAAAAGTTTAATTGAAGCATGAATGTCCTAAAAGAGCTTAACATTTTGATAGTTGAAGCGTTTCTGTAGCTCATAGTCCATAAAAGTACAGATAGAGTGTGAAGGATTGTCAGCTTTTTCTACTAGCTACTTCTTCTGCTTCTATTTTTTCTACTTTTTGTGCTTCTTCTACATTGTTTCATTTTGTGCATTTTTTAACCTTTTTTCTTAAAATCTTTAATCAATTCTTGGCAAATTATTTCAGCATTCACAAGTTTTCCTCATTAAAGGTATTTTCTAGTATAATTTCACTTTCATATCTTTGCAAAACAAAGAATTTCCTGTATTATCACTGTGACTTGGATGTTTGTCATTTGGGCATTAGTTTAGCTAAAATGTATATGTTATAACTTGTCAAAACAAACATGTAAACACTAAAAAAATGTTGAGTTGTTTTAGGCCAGAACTGGGCCAATGTTCGAATAACTACATGCTGGGTTAATTTAAATCAGCAAAATCACCTATTTTTACCCAACTTTTTGCTGTTTTAATACAACATTTTACTCCATTTAGCAGTTTTTATCCAAAATATTTTACCATTTTGTTGTTTTTATTTGATTTTACACTTTTATTACTCCAGCATGTAGTTTGTCCAGTACTGACCCAGTTTTGGATTAAAACAACCCAACATTTTTAGGGTGTTAAAAAAGAGCATGTCTGACATCGGAGTATCTCCACCACTGGTCTTTGTGGACATGGTAATTAAATCCTTACTTGCCTTTTGGGTGTGATGTTCCAAAAACACAGTTTATGATTTCAGTGCAGTTTGACAGCTGACTCCAAATTGCCACACAAATATTGAGAGTTTTTCAAACAGCTGAATGTTTTTTTTTGAGAGGAAATAAAGACAAGAATGTCCCTGTAAATATAGGGTCTGTAAAAATGTGAATAGCCTACAATCTTCATAAAACTCCCCACATTGTGGATTTGAATAACACCAGCAGTCTGACTTCATCGGCAGTAAAGTGCTACAAGCAAGAAATATCACTTATTGTCTTTTTAAATCCTGGGATCTAAAAATTTAATTAGCTGTGGCTGAACCTTGAGGCGGCACCCCAAGTTATGTCTTTTATCTGATTTCACTTAATGGAGCTATTATTTGAATGTGTCCTCTCTTGCTTGTGTCTGTTTTTATGTCCTCATGTTTACTGATGTTTATATACCTGCTTGAAAAGCACTTTGCTTGGAGGTAAGTGCTGTATAAATACACTTTACTTGTATTGTATTACACTCAATTCTTTTTCTCCCCAATTTCCTCGTGGCCATATTTGAAACTCAATCCACGTATGACTCCCTCACACAGTAAAATGAAGATTAAAGGATTCACAGTGTGTTCCTGATGGAAGTCTATTTTTCTACTTAGTAAGATGAGTAATATTCACGCTGTTTAAACATATAACATTAAGAACAGAAAAAATATTCCGTTCTTACATTTCTGTTACCTCTCTTTGATCCAGCAGATTCCAACAAACACATCCTCATTTTCAAATTGTGATTGCAGACAATCATAGTTTGTGATTAGGTTTTATCTCCTCCATCAAAAACAATCGCAAAGAAAACTGCAGTTTAGGAGAAATTCAAACAATCATTGTAGCAGTTTCATTAGCATATCGTGGTGTCAGAAATCAGGATATGCTAAAGCTAATGGCATCCCACCAGCTCATTAACTAGAGTTAGCATGCAAACATTGTAAACTAAGATGGTGAACAAGATCAATATTATACCGGTTACATACACTGTATATAGAAATGGATAAAGCAACTGGGTCTTACTAATGAGGCCAAGGTGCAATTCCCCCAACAACCAGTAGAGGCTGTCTCCCAAAAAACTCATCATGAACTGTCAGACTGTATAAAGAAGGGACAAAGCTAACGTGACATCACTCACTGGTTTGTGGACAATTTAAGTCAGGAGTATGCGAATCGAACTTGAGTTCAAGACTTGTCTCATTGAAGACCAGACCTGTCTATCGAACTAACCCCACCCCTAAAACCTCCTCTTTTTGAAGTCTACTTAATGATGAAAGGATTTTCAGATGGACCACCAGATCACTGAGAAGAAATGACTTTAGGTAATGACGTCAGAATGACTTGTGACCTGTCCCTAAAAATGACAATTTGTGACTTGAAGTTGAAACCAAAGTTTTTTTGGACCCTCTAGTGGCATCTGGAGTATTGCACCTTTGTGCACTTCTGCATTGGCCTTATTTTTGAGTCCCAATTCCTTCGTCCATTTTAATATAGTCTATGTGAAATATCAGTGATCTGGTTCATCTAAAAAAAAAAAAAAAAAAAAAAATCATTGAGCAAATATTACGCTTTAAAAAGAGGAAGATTTCTAGGCGTGGTTAGTTTGATTGACAGTCTGTTCTCCGAAGAGACCAGAGCTGAACTCCAGACTCATACACATTAGGCCCTCAGGTTGATGGATCAGACTCCTCACCCTTCACCTCCTCACTCTTCCCTTTATATCCAAATATGGTCATTTCTGGCTCCAAACAACCAATATGGCTACATTCAAACACAAACTCCTGGCTTCAAAATGAGAGTCCACAAACCAACAGGTGATGTCATGTTGGTTTCATCCATTCTATATACAGTCTATTGTTTCACATCGCCATGTTAACATTGTCAAGAGAATACTTGTATTAGCATTTAGCAACACAGCCACTAGTGACTGTTATCAACAGTTTATTTTTTTCTATCTCTATCTCTGTCTCCTGTGAACCAGATGTCTTCTTTGATGTTATTCACTCACCAAACAGTTAATAGAAATAGTTTACTCAGTACATTACTGAACCTTGTGGAGCATTTTAGAACCATGTTAAACTAATTACACCTGCACAAATTAAAGCAGCAGCGTTGCTTTTAAAGTTCAGACACAGAATACACCTTCAAACATTTTTAATGTGGCTATGAACTTTACTGTATTACATATCTTTGGGAAAAGTACAAGGGTTTACCTTCCAATAATTCTTCTTAGTACAACGCAGCTTCACTTAGTTAAAATAAAAACAACACACTGTCACTGTACTCTACAAAGAAACTGCAGCCCTTACTTGGCCTACTCCTCAGACATTACAATAATCATGTATATGCACTGAATACAAATGCAGTTAATATTACCCAGCAGATGGCATATTCTTATAAATACACAGTAAAATGTACTGCAAGTCAGTAAAGGATAAAAGTCTCACGTGGCTGACCTCCACAAACAGAAAACTTAGAATTAAGACATAATGAGTCCCTATTACAGGACAGAAGAAAACTTATGTGAACTAGTGATTTCAAAAAACATTTTGCAAACAAAATACACAAAGAAAGGACAAATATCAACTCTGTAAACCAACTATCCATCTATAACTTATCAGAAGGATTATGCTTTAACATTCAGTTACATCAACATTCAGCTGCCGTTCCGTCCCCGCCCGTCCTGTCCCGTCCCATCCCGTCCCGTCTGCAGGGGCTGCACAGCTTCTTCAGTAAGATCATGACTTTCACATTTTGATCCATTACATTAGAAGAGTTGTGACATGCAAATATCCAACATAGCTTTCAAATGATGTGGCACTTTTTTTTTTTTTAAATGCAACATACAAATATGAACCATGATCATTTGTAAAAACTGTCCTTGTTGTAATCTAACCAATAAATGGAGAAGTTTATCCCAGGGGGTACATCATGCTGTAATTGTGAATCCTTGTTCTAGAATTTATATTGTTGTTCCTTAAAGGAACAGTAACTGGAACCCTCATGCCTGCAGAGGTTGATAGCTGTAATATGGAGAACCCATAGAAAGAAATTTTACATATATTTGACCATTTATGAAAAAGGTGTGAGTGTTTTTATATGACAATGCTAACCACTACCGAGCTGCCATAATGCAGTCTAACTCACGATGTGCAGCCTCCACATACTGAGTCCATATGATGTCAGAGCATTTCAACCTGTCAGAAGAATCTTCTCAATTTGCTGATTGGTTGAACTGCTCTGACATCACATGGGCTCATTTAAAATGGCAGCCTCCATGAAATAGTCCATGATGGGGGAATTTGTACTTTCAGAGACAGATACAGTTGTATAAGCGCTTTATTTTCAAATATTTTCCTGAATTGTTCGTTTATCTCATAATCCATCTTCTAAACTGTATTTTCACCATGGGTTTTATATTCCTTTAATTTTGCAATCAAATAATTTGGGCTTGTTGTTTTTCTGAAAGATGGAAAATCATAATTTAAAAGAGAACCTTTTTCTTTGCTTTACTGATGTTAAATTATTAACGGCTTCAGTAAACATAACAACATATGCGCTTTTTTTTGCAGTGTTATCTAAATTGAATTATTTGATAAACTATTGTATAAAATATCAGCATGGAAAATTATTGTGCTTCCAAGACTGATTTTTGTATGTCAACTGACCATTGTTAACACCTTTAAATTCAGAATCTAGTCAAAACAAAAACAAAACAACAGTAAAATAAACCCTTAAAAACAATTTAACAGCCTTGTGGGACTTTGAATGACCACTGGTGAATTTTACCAGCATCACCAGTTTGAGTGGAAACTCTGTTTTCTCATTCCCTAATGACGACGAAGCTCATCTGTCTAAAACTTGGGACCTTCATTAAAGTAAAAGTGCATCAAAATAATAATTCATCAAATGTGCAGATATATTCTGTCTATTAATCATTGCTCCCATTTCTTTTTAAATATAATAACTTTGATATTTACAATTACGTTAGGAAGTTGGGTCAGGCGATGCAGAACTATTGTACATGACGCACAAAAATATGTTAAAACATCACTCATGTAGATATATATATATACAGTCATGGAAAAAATTATTACACCACCCTTGTCATCCCAAACAATGGTTAGGCAATCAAGTACTAACCCTGTGTGTATCATGTGCCTAAAACAGACAGAAAAGAAAACATGGAGTGCCTAAAAGCACTGTTTGTGTTTGGCAGTAGAATGCCAAAGCTATTGATGTAAGAATTTGAGTGACTTTGGTTACTGTCAAGAAAACTATGGAAAATGGTGAGAGATCAGCTCTTAAAATAAACTCTACCTTTAGTTGTACCAGGCATTAAAATGAACAGCAAAACAAGGGTGGTCCAATAATTATTCCCATGAATGTATGTATCATACAGTATATACAGACTAAGGTGATCATTGCCAAAGTGACTTAAGAGCACCACCTTCACAAACCATTGTCCATAGAAAAGAGGAAATACAAGTTCCTTTAGCCTTAAACTGAGGACAGAGAGAGAGGCAGTTAAATTTTCCTACATGAGATGCAGTGACTCAGAAACACATTCAAAGACACTCAGTGGTGACACAATGACAGACAGCAGAAGCAGATGATGCACTGAGACCAGACGTATTCAACATGGACTCCATATGTGCTGCTGCCTACCTGACTGCGGCCACGTGACCAACCATTCAGCCTTTCAAGAACTACACACACAGAGCGATCGTTCCTTTACCCTGAAAAAACATTTCTTATTCTCATACAGTCACATTTTGTTATAATTTCGAGTGTTAAGTGTCAAAAAACCTTCAATGATCATTGAAATTTTGTTGATTTTAACTGAATATCCACAACAATATTAGCTTATAATGCTGATTATCCCCATCTAATGCATGAACTGTGCATTTTACCGTCATGCAAAAAGCTATTGCTAAAACATCATAAAGTGTGGTGATGACAATCTGTTGAATAGGTCAGTATGGTAAGTCATTTGTGATTATTATTAGAATGATTGTACTTATGCCCGCTCATAATAAGGCAAAATCTGTATGTATCTGTGTGCGCATAAAAGATGTGGTGCACACAACCTATGTTCATAAAGTAACTCCCATTAATTTCCATACACTCATGTTAATGTTTGAACCCCTGAATTCAACACTACACAGAACCAGTCTGCAGGCTTTTACAGCCTGTGAAAAGGGTATGTGAGAACAAGGAGTAAAAACAAGATGAATCTAATGAGACATAAATATACATTAATATAAAAACCAAGCACATGGTGATTAAAATCCATGTTAAGAACAATTATGTTTTATCACATCAAAACTCTACAAAGAGATGTATTCCAGGATTTATACTGAGCCTGGAAAAGGGCCTCTCTCAAAAGATGAGAAGGATGAGGATGCACACACATACACACACACACACACACACACACACTCCCACAAACCTGCACCTCCTCCCAGAGCTTTACCAAGTAGGCATCATGTCTGGGAACCAGACACGACCCAAATGCTTTGACACCTCCCAGTGGATGTCATCCAGCCCATAGCGGTGATCTGGAACCAGTACTTCCTCCATGATGGATAGTTGTGTCAGCCTGTCCCCACACATCTTCACAAACTCCACGAAGGCGCTGCAGGAAACCTCGCACTCTCCCAGGCCAATGGCAGACAGCTGAGTGCAGCGTTGGGCGATGCGGATAAGCTCTTCATCCAGCGGTCGGAGCCCGTTGGCGCACACCACCAGCTCAACCAGACGTGGGCACGTCAGCCCGACGCGGCCCAGCACGTCCTTACTGACGGAGCGGCCGAAGTACAAATGCGTGACGGGGATCTCATCACGAAAGAACGGACCAAACTCGTCCTCGTACAAGAAAAAGTACATGACCAGATTAAATTTTGGAGAATGGCGCATCATGGCGTCCCAGCTGCTCTTCTTGATGGTGTGGAACTGTTGGCCTGGATTTTCGCTGACCACATCGATGCGAAGGTGTTCGAGGTGAACATGCTTCTCTGAAGAGAGGGCAATCAGAAGTTCATCACTCAGCAAATGGTAGTTGAGAGCCAGTTCTCTTAGGCCGTGGCACTGATCTGCCACACACAGGATGCCTGAGAGGAGAGAAGAGTAAACTCAGAGATCCACACAACCTGTTAGCTGGTGTGAAAAAGATGAGGAATTGTAGGCCATCCATGTTTTACATAGTCTATAGTATATAGAATAAACAAAGCTAATGTGACGTCAGCGTTGGTTTGTGAACTCCATTTTGAAGCTGGGAGTTTGATGTTTGAACATGGTCGTGTTGGTTGTTTGGAGCCAGAAGTGACCATATTTGGATATGAAGGGAGGAGTGAGGAGGTGGGTCTGACCCTTGAACCCAAGGATGCTGCCCAATGTGTATGAGACTGGAGTTCAGCGCCGGTCTCGATGGAGACCACATCTGTCAATCAAACTTACCACGCTCCTAAATCTTCCCCTTTTTATCCTAATATCTACTTACTGATGAAATGATTTTCAGATGGATCACCAGATCACTGATAAGAAGCTAATGACATCAGAATGACTTGAAGGAAAAAATTTATTTTTCAGATTGAAAATTAGCATTTTGGAACTGAAGTCAATTGGAGCCAGAGTTTTTTTAGAGCCAGCATCTAGTGGCCATCAGTGGTACTACACTTGTTTTTGCACTTTTGCATTGGCTTTATTTTTGAGCCCTGCTTGCTTCGTCCATTTCTATAACCAGTCTGTGGTGTTTTATCTCTCCACTCAACTCACAGCTGATTGTTTTATTACAACATAAATAAACATCAATAAAGAGAGCAATATGTAGAACTAGGACAAGAAAGAACAGATGTTCCCCAGATGAACACAAAGTCAGTGATAATTGTTCTGAATCAATCATATTCCTAAAGGTTACTAAGTCATTATTAATCATTAACACCCCTATTATCCATAATTCGGTTTATATGTCAGTACCTGCAGGCGAAACGTGAGGGCAGCTGCTCATTTTCAGCAGTTTGAGTGTGTCACTGTTATTAGCCACCAGGACTTTGAGAGAAGGGTCATCAACAGGTGTGTCATCGATCTTCAGGGAGGACAGCGATTTGGAGTTGACAAAAACCACCGTCAGTGCTGAGATGAAGTGAGACTGTTGAATAGAGCAGAAGAGAGAACCATTTAGTAAATGTGGTATTTACTCAGACTCAACAGCCTTCTCTTCTTTCATCCATAGGCCTTCCCATGGCACAGCTGTACTTTAGACATTTATCAAAACAGGTAACATTTGAAAAGCTCATGTTTGTCAAGTGGTTCTCAAACCATTTCAGTCACTTCAGAGGCTGGAAAGAGGTTCAGGATCCACCACACATCCCATATCAAAATCATTCATTAACTAATAAAAAATCATGTAGAACTTGATCGAAATCAGCAAAAAAAAAAAGCCTGGGAAATTTCCATCCACTCAACAATATTCCCTACAACTGTAACACTGACAAAAATAATAATATCAATAATAAATCTTGAGGTGCAAGGTGACTGTCAGGAAAGCACAGCATCCTAGCTTTGTTTGTAGATGACTGTGTTGAGATTTACTTTGGGCAGCTCCATGAAGCTGGGCCTGGCTGTAGAGATGAGCCCCAAAGTTTTCAGAGAACAGTTTACAAGCTGTGAGAGGATATCGCACGCTGCCTCGGCCGACTCTCTGCTGCTGTCCACCTGCACAGAGGAAATGAAAAGTGACACTGTGCCTTGATGAAAACATAAGAACCCACCTCACCATCCTCTCCTCTTCATCCCTGTAACCACAAACTCCTCCCTCTCCTTCTTACCTTGAAGCTGACGTACTGCAGGTGGTTGGAGTGTCTTTTAATGATCTGTTTGATGAGTTCTGGGTGGGTGGCCTTCAGGCACGAGCTGGCTGGCTGGTTCAGCTCAAACTCAAAGCACCTCCACAGCTCCGGCATGTGAAAAGCCTGGTTCCACCTGCGACACACCTGCAGGGACAACCACATGGACTTAACTTGGGGTGGCTGTGGCTCAGGTGGTACAGTGGGTCGCCTGTGAATTGTAAGGTTGTGGGTTTGATCCCCAGCTCCTCCTGTCCACATGTTCCCAATGGTGGCTAGTGCCTTGCATAGCAGCTCGGTTGGTGTGTGAGTGTGTCTGTGAGTGGGTGAATGAGTTGCCTTGTGAAGTGCTTTGGGACCTAGCTTAGGTCATGAAAGCGCTATATAAATGTACTCCATTTACCATTTACAGTGGCCAGAAACTTATTTTTTTTAAATCCCACAGCAGGCTGACAAAATGTGACTCCCCAGAGAGAACAGAAACCATTAATATTAAGACTTGTTGGGGCAGGAAAACACAACTTATCTGTGTACGTTTGTTAATAATCAAGTGTTAATAATCAAAGATTACATTGTTTAATGGTAATCTAATCATGGATATAAACATATATCATGAAAATCTTCTATTGGTGCATATTTTATGGCACTGATATAACATATTTTATGGCACTCAGTTAGTTATTTGAACTTAGCATTTGATATCCAGAGAGAAATGTCACCAGACTCCACCCCTGCTTCCTTACGTGGGTTTCCTGAGTCAACTGAGAGTGTGAATGGAAATGAAGAAGTGACATAATCATTACCATTAGTAATGTGATATCTTTCCTTTTGCCATTTGCAGCCTTTCTGAATTTAGAAAAAAATGTTGTCTGTGCTTCTCCTATTTCACATACTATATATCACTGTCATAATCAAGTTAAAGCCATTTAGCCACAGAAAGTTTGACAAAACAAACAGGAAAGATGGATTTGAAGATCTCATCAACAATTTAGTTTTATGAAGGTTGAAGTTCTGTGTGTGCAAACTAACAAAAACAAGGTGTACACGTGTGTAGTGTGAGTAAACTCTATTACAAACTGAGCTCAGCATTGCGAATGCTTTAGCCAGCATGGTACTCTGTACTGCCTCTGGATGACTTAAACCATACTGCAACAACAATGAAAATAGTAATTAGAGTTTTACTGAGTTGCCTGGTATGTAATTTTACACAGGTCTAAAGTCTATACTAAGTAAATGACAGGGTGGCTGGTAACTGTTGTGATCTGTGAGCTCGTACTACTTGCCAGAATAAATACTGTTTCAGTAAATGCCACATTGTTATCTGGGTACCTGAGAAGCATAAGCTCTATCCAGCAGAGGCAGGTACTGGAAGATGTGAAGCAGGATCTCCTGTGGCAGACATTCCCAGTGGGGTCCCTCCTCCTCCTCCTCCTCTTCCTCCTCCTCCACATCTTTCTCCCTCCTCTGCTTGCGGGACCGTTTAAGAGTCTTCTGACTCCCACTGCTGGTGCCACCTCCGTCCTCCTGCTCATTCCCTTGGAGACCTCGTTTCATCCTGAGTAAACAGAAGAGGAGTCAACGAAATCCAGATGGTTGGGGCCAAGTTCAGTCCTAACTTTCAAACACGCTCGACTGAGTAAATCTGATGTTTCAGTGGTGTAGATCTGCAGATATTTTCAATCATTCATTCATTCATTTTTAGGCCACAAATTATTTCAAACAATTTACAGTAAAGCTTTAAATTGTGACTTTTTCCACATGGCTGCAAATGATCACCCTAACCAAAACTTGACCTAATTATTCCACATTAATTTTCTTTGGACTAATCAATTAATTGTTAAAGTACTACAGGGTGCCACAAGAAAACCTGTTTGCAGTAACCACAGGTAAATATCTGGCTGATTTCTAATTATCGATTGCACAACTGTCAGTCAGTCATCTTCTATACCTGCTTCTCCACACTTGGGTCACAGGGGTCTGCTGGAGCCTGTCCCAGCTGTCATCGGGCAGGAGACAGGGTACACCCTGGACAGGTTGCCAACCTATCGCAGGGCTCGATTGCACAACTGGTATTTCATATTTCTTAACTAATAACTTTTGGGTATTTATTATTTTCATGTTATTCTGTATACTATTCTTATTTCATAATCTCTGTATTTATATATATATATATTTTTTTACTTATTGCTCCTGTTCCTTCAGTGTTGTCTTGTGGGGTTATCTGTGTACTGTTGCTATAACAAAGCAATTATCTGTAAAGGATCAAGAAAGTAACTATTCTATTTTCTTATGCATAAAACATGACATGGTGATGTACTTTGAATGACTGTAAATTATTAGTGTCTTTATTCTACGTGCATGTTCTTACTGGTTTTATAGATGGCCTCACATCACTCCTTGTTTTATTCCATTTTTACTTTTAATGTATTATTTGGTAGTTCTCTCTGTTTAACTTTGATTTATTCTGTTTTTACTGTATTGTTTTTTCTACATGAATTGGTGCAGTGATTGTTTTTATCCTTAATAAACAGGCGTGCTTCCCCCTCTCCTCTGAAAATAAAAACAGTGTACATTGAGGACACGCCTCCTCCTGTTTCTATCAACACCACTGTCTGCTGTTACACTTCTAAGGTAAAAGTTAGCTTCATGCCACTGCAACTGTCTTTAAAAGGAACAATTATCCACATAAATGTGGCCTTGTTAACAACGTTTAATGACACCACCACAGTTAACAACACAAACCAACAGTTAGCTTAGCACCAAAGAACCGTGCTGAGTTGTTAGCAAACAAGTTGTAGTTGGTTAATATAAACTAACAGCTAAAAAAAACACAGTTTAGAGAGACACTTGGTTCAGGATCTCGACAGTTATCGATCCCCTTCGGCCATCCTCTCACCTGCTTTCACCGCCGTCCGCTGTGTATTGAAAGACGATCAGTCAACGTCAACCAGGACCTACACAAGAAAACTGCGTTCGAGCTGGAGGAGCGATCAAACACATTGGACCATACGACAGCACGGTGTGTCGGGAGGGTGGCAAACACCGACTGGAAGCTGACGAAGCGGCTTTCTCGCAGGTGTTAGGGTTTTCCAAGCGGCTGACCTAGTTTCGCTCCACAACTCAGCTTCGGTACTTTGCTTGTCAGATAAAGATGGCGTTTGTGTTGTTGTGTGGAGGAGCAGCAGTCTGTGGGCTCACGGCCGCCGGCCTGCAGTTACAGGGGCGACCGACAGGGGGAGTCATTACAGGCAACATCAGCAGGGGGCAGTGTGATGATAGATAGATAGATAGATAGATAGATAGATAGATAGATATATTAATGTAATCATTATTAATTATCAAGAACTTGTACTTGTTATCAGTAAGAATTGGTCAAATGGGTCTTTATAGGGTGACCCCAAACATTTGAACAATAGTGTACACTGGAGCAATTTGGCA
>OOFC01049983.1:4854-15067 GCA_900323345.1 Pseudochromis fuscus
GTCTTTTTTTTTTTCAATTTGTGAAAGCAGCATGCTTCTGATTTTGTACAAATGGGAAAGACATTGTGAGATTTTTGTGCAATATGACATATAATAATTACATTTGGTCATAATGGGCTTTGTTGAAGACTCTGCAGTGCAGTGCATATTGTCCTTGTACCTTGTGACAGAAGGTCATGGAAAGCTATTTGTTGAGTTGACCTTTGTTGGCCTGGATTTTTAGCTGTCACATTTGTGAGTCGGGGCCATAAAGTGTCTGCACATTGAAGTATTTGAAGAATCACTTACTATAATTTGAATGTATTTCCTCAATCTCAGTCTCTGACTGATTCTTGGAGAAAACCATGACCTGCAGGAGGATTCAACAAAAAAAAATACATATTTACATTAACCTTGAATTGAAAAACCTATGACAGTGTTGCAGCAGTTTCTGTAAGGCAACAGGCCAATGGCAGCTTAGTTTAATTTGCAATTGTTTAGCAGAAGTAACTAATGTAACTGGTGAACTATCAATGCTGGCATGTAATAATTTACTTTCACTTTTTGTCACCAACATGCACTCATTTTTATTTCAAGGCCTTAAAAATGCCTCACAGCACATCACAGCCAACAACTGTGAATAACTCTGTCTTAAAATGTAATCATGTCTGAGTTGTAGTGCAGCAGTACGTACAGGTTTGCCTTTATCTTGGAGCTGATTTCTCATCTTCTCATTGGCCTCCACCTCTTTGGCAATATCTTCAGCTGTTGACAGAGGAAATACAAATCTTTATTACACTTGAGATCACAAATATTGGCCGTTATATGAATTGCGCCGTGAAACACTTTTGACCCATGAGGTTGCTGTGCAAAATTGAGGCATTTGAGCAGAGCAAAGAAAAACAGCCAGTGAGATCAGATGTGTCAACTCAACACGTTCCTGTCTCATAAAAACAGACTGATAACATCTATTAGGAACATTATTTTATTTTATTTTCATTTACTTGAATGTAAACAATCTGCATTCTTTAAATCTTACTTTGCCGGCTTCTTGATCATTTTTTTGGCTTTGTCTGAACATTTGCTGGTGCATTTGTTCATTTTGGAGCTTTTTGTTGAGCACATTGCTTTGAGGTATGTGCAGTTTTTACCAGGTAGCAAGAGCACAGATTCCTGAGTGGGTCAGTGATAACATTTTGATAAGCTCCTGAACAAACAGCACTGTCATCAGTACTTACGTAATCTTAATGCATTTCAAGAGGTGCTTTCAAATTCCTAACTGTCTCCTAATCATGACAAAGCTGCTGTGTCAGGCAATTCAGTTTGTTGCTATCAACAAGCAGCATCAGTAGTAATATTGATACAGATAAAACTGGAAAAATTATGACCCAGTCCTTCCACGCGGTGCCTGACAAAGTTAAATGTGCTCATTATGGAGGAGGGAGAGCTGCACCTAGGGTTGCAAAGGGGCGGAAAATTCACGGTGAATGTCTGGAAACTTTCTGGAATCTTTCCATAGGAAGTCAAGCTGGGGGAATTTTGGAAACATTCCAAATTGGAGACTTCCTATAGGAATTTATGGAAACTATTGGACATTTATGGGAATTATCTGGAAATTGGGGGTAACTTAAGCAAACTGTATCATATACAAATAACAAAAAAGCTTGTAAAACACTCATGCAATGGCATGAACAGAAATATAGTTGTTAAACAGCTGTGGTTGTCTTCAAAATATTTTACAACTGATGTATAAATTCTTGTGTGGTTACAGAAAATCATCTTGCAGGAGTCAGAAGAAACAACATCACATTTGAGGGAGCTAGCCTCTTAAATGGTCAATGAAATGAAAAATAGCTTACATTTAGCACCGAAGTTACCAGCTAGTAAATTAATGTATGAATACATTTTTATCAATTTTTTGCAAGTTAAACAGTAATACCATTATAGATCAAATAGCCTATATTTACCATATAATATTATAGAAAACTTACTTGACTTTATATAGACCACAGGCTAAACTGTGTGGTTTCAATAGTCTCATGTGGCCTCCAGGGTTAAAGCAATCATCTGTGCATGTGATGGAGGAGTGCACAGTGCATGCAGGGGGCGTGGCCTCAAATGATTGAGGAGTGTACTTGCAAAAAATCTGGTTGTTTTAGCCAAGATTATTCTACAATATGTTTTCCCCAACTATATTTAAGTTCCCTGTTGAGGGCCAACCTTCAATTTTGTAAATTTCTGTTTTATTCCCATAAATTCCTGTTAATTCCCATAAATTCCCCTTAATTCCCATGGAAAGTTTCCAACTTTGAAAATTCCCAGAATTCTGCAACCCTAGCTGCATCCAACAAATTCTGTAACTCTCCTGAACTGGTTATTCACCATTGACCTCCATTATCAGCTAACTGGGAACCAGTTGAAGTGTAAAACACTAAGACTGTTTTCTGGTGAAATCACAACATATACAGATGAAACACCCTCACCTGATCTTGGGTTGGTGGAGTCACATTGGGAATTGTACAGATGGACAAAGTCTTGGTGTCTTTTGACGAGCTGGTCTCGAGAACCCTGCATCGGCAGATGACATTCCTTCAGCCTCCTCTTCAGCTCCTGCATTGACAGCAGGTTGTACACCAACTTCGGCATTCGACGCCTCGTCTTGGTGAGGGAACTGACACACACACACTGACTGTTAATTTTCACTGAACACCACATAACATACATAGTGATGCCTGTGCTGCATTTGTTTGCTCAGCGGTAATAAAAATCTCTCACAGTATTAAATGCAAATGTTGGACAGCACGATGAACTCAATTATATCATACTGGTCATATCAACTAAGAGTATGACAAAACTATATTACCGAATGGATATCATGTGTACTGTTAAGCATATTGCACTTTTACACAAACCAATCATTGACCAATCATTTCAGAACCACATACATTTGCAAAGAACATAATGTCAAGGCTGTCTTGAGTTTCCAGTTATTTCTGCAACTCTGATTTTTCTCTGATATAGTGATAGAAACACATACTTCTTTGTCACAAAAAACATTTACTAAGTTTGGTTCTTTTATGACTTTATTATGTGTTAACAGAAAAAGTGATCAAATCTGCGTGGTACATTTTAATTTACAGTTTAATCCCTAAACTAGTTTCAGTTGAGGAATTAATAATCAGAAAATCATATAGAGCTTTGCAATGGTTTGCAACTCTCATTTATTTTCCAATCAATAACTCTGCAACCAATACTCTTAAATAAACATAAATAATCACACGAACGATCAGTATGTTACACTACACATATTAGATACTGCACATTGACAGCAGCTGTGATTGTTTTCATGTGCAATAATAAATATTTGTGAAGTGACAATCCGCCAAGTCATATCAACCAGAAGGCACAAGGTATAAATACAGCTGCTGGAGTTATCCTGGGTGCTAGCAGATTTGCTTCATGTATACAATTCACAGACTACTAGATTTCTTACAACAGATAACCCACTGCTGTTTATCCAATTTCAGGATTCAATGATGCTGTGTAGCATCATTTTGCTACAACTTTCTCTTCTTGTGGGGACACCTGACTTTCCTCGCTCATTTTTACTAATCTAACAATGTGTGTGTGTGTGTGTGTGTGTGTGTGTTGGTTTTTCTTGTTGTCAGTTACAGCTGCTGTAACTCAATGTCCTGATCCTGAAGACGAGGGCTGATACAAATGCAGAACAAATACTTGCATTATAAATTACTTAACTATGGTTATTGTATATAATCTTGTACTACTTCCCTTGTACATATAAAGCTGTGTTTACATTAAACACTAAGCAAATTTGTGAAATCAAGTGAATGCAAAGACGACAGTAGAACCAAATTTGCCTGTTGCCCAGCAGCAAGCTGACAAAGTTTTAAGGTGTGCGAAAAATGTGGGTCACGTGGTATCGCAAAAACTAATAAGCATTGAGATTCCCTGATGTCACGAAGAGGCAGAAATGGAGGATAAGGTTATCGTCTGTGGCCGTGTGGTGCTCTCACTCTGTACCAGGATAAACCCCAGGGTCAGTCCATTTTCAAATTTTGGGGAATAGTTGAGACCCATGAGTAATGGCCAGGACTGGAAAAATGTTAGCGCCAAGACTCTTAATAATATACACACTAACAAACTTTAAGCTAATTAGCGATACCTGGCAAATTAAAAACACCCATATCTGTAAAAGCATAGCTCCTAGAGAGCTCATCATTTTGAAGCGTATTTCATGTCCTTTATGTCACTTGCAATGATTGATCACTGTTAGAGTGTCCATCACCACATTTACAGGGAAGTTTCTTGAGAGTGGCTGTGGCTTAGGTACCAGAGGAGGTGGCCTATGAGTAAAGTGCCCTTGGGCAAGACACTGAACCCTAAGTTGCTCCCAATGGTGGCTAGCGTCTTACTTGGAAGCTCGGTAGCCACTGGCGTGTGTGTGAATGAGTGAATGAGTTGCCTTGTAAAGTGCTTTGGGACCGAGCTAAGGTCAAGAAAGTGCTATATAAATGTACTCCATTTAAAACTATACATTTTTTGGCTCATCTTTGAATTTTATCATTTGTGACAACTTGTTTCTCAATGACCTGAGGATAAAGCTTTCTAGATGAGGATAAAGGACATGAAATAAGCTTCAAAATGACACCAGAATCACACTAGTGAGAGTCTTGGTACAAAACTTTTTCTAGTTCTGACCATTACTCATGGGTCTCAATTAGTCCCCAAAATATGAAAAAAACCTGAGAGGTCAAGGGAAATTCTTGGTTGATTTGACACAGAATGACCCCAGAAAGAGAGGCTATTCACTATTACTGGGACTCGCACAACAACAGGTAAAAGACAACAAAAAACTGCAGCCTCATTCATTATTAATGCCATAAGTGGTGGTGAATGCGCCACCTAGGAGTAGTACTTCTTTTGGCTGTTGAGGGCGAATATTCGCATATAGCAAAATTCAACCAGTGCTCATATTTATGGGACAAAAATCTGATTTGCATTTGGTATAAACACACTAGGGCTGCAGCTATCGATTATTGTAGTAATCGAGTATTCTATCAATATTTCTATCGGGTAATCGTATAAGAAATGCTTATTAAGAAATACTAGCAGAATCCATGACGGTCGTATGCTTCCCGTTGATGTGGTATTTTAAGCTGGAAGTGCTTCGGCGAAAAGAAAACTCCTTCCTGCAGAGTGTGCATAATACTTTGTCAGCCAACTGTTCAGTGAGGGCTAACGTGCTGTTTCACGTTTTAACCCCCAAAAAATGGCAAAAACCGAAAACGTGCTCTCTGACGTCTTCTGTTTTCATCAGGTGGTTCTACTGCCCAATTGCGTATGCGCGACGGCAACTCTACTTGGACAAACTGCCACTTCTTCTTCGTCTGTTTGTTTTACAGTGTTTGGACCTTTGTTGCTCATTACCGCCACCTAGCTAATCCTCTGGAAAACCACAGGGAAAAACACTACTCTGTGATCAAATGCCGCTTTGATTCGAAGCTTTTTTGCCTCGAGGATTTTTCCTAATCGAGTTATTTGAGTTATCAAGGAATCATTTCAGCCCTAATACACACCTTAAAAAAAACTGGAAGCAGGTGAAAATTGTCAAACTACTGCTTCTTACATTTGTGAGAAGATAAATGCAGAGACTAAAAGTCACACTTTAAGTAAAGAGGGTCTTTCACGTGCTGTGTACAGTCACCACAGCCAGAAACAGAACAGCTACAACCTCCACTTATCAAACTATTTCTAATCATATTCAAAAGGTGCTACAATTTAAAAGACACAGAAGCAAACATACAGCACTACCTCTCTCACATCATTTGAATGTCTGGAAAATCCATTAACCATCTTCTATTTATATCCTCCTTCCTGAAGAGCATCACAACTTGATCAAAAAAGAGTAAAGGCCCTGAATGTAAGTGCTCAGTTGAGAGGGTTTTACCTCCTCAAGCTTTCCTTCTTCTCTCCTCTGGTAAGACACGTGTCCAGATGCTTGTTGATAAACTGCTGAGGTACACTTACAGAGCACACAGGGCACTCCACTGCAAAAAGATACACGACATGTTATTAACATCCTAAAAGATTCATGTCACATTTCACTGCTGGTACACACTGCAGCAGCACATCATCAGAAAATATAACCCCACAGTGATTTCATTTATTATTCAAATTAAACTAATGAGGAGCTGATGGAGTCACTTTTTTTTTTTTTTTTAACTACAGTTCAAGGGAAGTTTTCTGAATAAGTTCCCATTAACAACTCCACTATCCATACTGTGACACAAGAGTAAAGGTGGTTTATTGTTCAGAGTATTGGATTTCCCATATTAAGCAACCTTTAGAAATGGGTGCATTGAGTTTTTAAGTTGGTAGAAGAGTTTTGACCATCCCCATGTCTTCTTCAATGATGTCTTTCTATTTAGTTTGGGGAGACAGAGCAAGAATTCTAATTACATTTCATTTTTAGGGTGAAAAGTTCAAGAAAAAAATAATAAACCTGATGTGGGCTGACTAAGTTCAGTCTGTGGTGAATATTCCAATAATACTACCATTGATAAAACTTTTAATACCATTTGTGTGTATTTATAAATAGTCCGTCTTCTTTTATTCTTAACTGCTACTGCGATAAATTTCTTTTCCTATTAATTGTGGAGCTGTTTGAGAGGTTTGAAGCCGATCTGACAACGACCAACACTGCCTTCAAAGTGAATGAGTGAAAGTGTTGTTGAGCTAGTTCAAGTCTGGGAGATGCATTGCTCTAAACCTACATGAAAAAAGGGTTTCACCTTTGATTATAGGCTTGATGTCTCGTGATGGTGATGACGAATGTGCCTTCTGACTTCCAGTGCCGACATCGTGCAGGTCCGCCTCCTCTTGTTTGACTGATATCAAACTCTGGGCAGACGTCGCCTCCAGATCCACTGGTTCTTCTTTCACTACCACTGACAGCTGAGCTTTTCCTGAATGTAGGTCAGTATCATTTCCAGGGTGGGTTCGTGCAGTTTGTGTTTTTTCCCGCTGAGCACAGTGAGCGACAGGAACGTCTCGCTGGGTTTCTCTACACGGAGGCGTTTTGGGCTTCCTTTGGAAAAAGTGACTTAAATCACTGCACTTCTGGTCACTCCTTCTCGGAGTTTTGCACTTGACAGCTGAAGCTGGGGTCCTTGGTGAAATTGGAGGAGAGTCAAAATGTGCTTTTGACAACTGCTGCCTGAAAAAAAAAGACAGAGGGGTAAATGTGCATGAATGAAAACATGTGTACATGAGACGACTCAGACATGAAGGATATCATGGAGGATAACCCACTGAAGGTCATCCTAACAAATTGAGCCCATTAGGAAGAGAAAAGAGCAGTATGTGCCAATAAATGCTGTTGACACTGAAGTGAGGCCTTCAACATTAAACTGCACCTGCTCAATTATCATGCTGTTTTTCTACTGAGCTAGAAAAAGGAGACACTTTGGCGACAGTCTTGGAAATGTGGAAAGCAAACAAATTGCAGCTGGGCCATTACTTGGCAATAAAATGGAACCAATGAGGTGTGTGATGTTCTGCTTTCCATATTTAAAACTTATTTGTGCTTACTGTCCCCATTAGAGCAGGTTCATGCACATGCGCACGCACACACAAACGCACTCACACGCCAAAGCAACTCTGTGTAAATTGGATGTGGAGACTCCTCCCCCAAACCGAGATCTTGAAGGAATATACTCTCCCAACAGGATTCATATGTACCACTGCACACATTGAGTGCTGTGAACTCCAGTAAAATAAAAAGTAATACATTCAGAGAACAACAGTACAATAAAATGATATTGTATGATATTTCCTGAGTACTGTCTCTACTGTAAATCCGCATCTGTAAACTTTTAATGATGAATTCACTGTTACCTAACTGCACTCAACACAACCTGGATGATTTAAATGTGCTGTCACCTCATGTTGCAGCCATTACTTGTAACTGTTTCTGCCTCATTTAAGAATGTTTTCCATCACTTTATTGTGTCAAATGGTTCCCCAGGAGTTTACTGGCTGTTGCCATGGAGAAGACTGTAGCTTTAAGACCAAATCAGTGAATATATTTATAGATCTAGTATTTAGTAAACTTTGTATTTAAAATTAGCATCCAACCTCACGCCATAGTTACTTTGCAACAGTTGTTTATTTATTCAAATGAAATGATTCAATCTTAACAATTACTTGTGTATGTAAATTTATGTTGACTTATTGGTTTGTAAATGGTGGAAACAAGCAGTTATGAATCTTATTGAAATGATGTTCATCATAACCTGCTAGCACCAGAAAAAAAACACTCAGCAGTAATGGAAATATAAGAAGACATTTAAGAATTACAAGAAAAATACCTTAACCCATTGTTGTTGTTTTATAACTCTGCTTCAGTTTGAGCTTATTTTAGATGGAAAAAAAATGACCTGGAGCTGATCTAAACATCAGTTTCAGTTTGATATGATAATATTAATAACTCACTCTGCTTTTAATTCAGAAACAAGGAGGCTCATTTCTGACTTAGAGAAAGATTAGTGAAAAATAATCTTACAACATAAAACAGATTATATAAAGTTATAGTAAGAAATAAACACAAGTCGGGATACTGTGTGAGGGAAAAAAATGCAATAATACAGGATTTCATTAAGTGATTTTCCATGTAGAGCCAAAAAGAATCAACTACTTCAATTTCAAACACTAACCAAGTTTAAACTGTCCCTTCATATTGTTTTCCATTACAACAAGAGTTAAACTAGAAACATGGCTGCTATGGCGCTTCTAAAGCTGGATGTTAGGGACTTTAAACACGTACATGTTTGCTGTGACACACTCCACTGAACACTATTTGTGACATAATTTTAGATCAGTATCTCAATAATTAATGCTAACCAACCATAAAAATGAATAAAAAAAACAGCATAATGAGAAATGTATAACAAACCATCTTTTATTGTGCTGTATTTAAAATATATAGAGATAAATAACAGTCCACTGTGTGAGCACCGTGCCCTTGAAGATTAAAAATATTTAATAGCAATGTATCCAGTGTCTCATTGCGCACGTTCCACTTCTATCCAAGTAAACAAATGAGAGAAGAGATTACAAGGTAGCTGGTTACTGTAGCAATATAAATATGTGGTGTTGTGATAACAGCTAATGGTTTGCAAGAGAAACAGGCTTCTAGTTTAATGGCAGTAAATTAGAGCCATCAGCCAACAGCTACCTAATGCAGGGTTTTCACAGGGAAAAACGCGAGTGGCTCAACAAAGGAAGTAATCCCCACACAGAAACTGTACCAACCACAGAGGCAGATGTTTTACGTATTTTTCAGTAAAATGCTCTGTACAGATGACGGACACAGACCAAAGCTGAAATATGTAAACAAAGCGGGGCTTTAAATTGAGTCATTTCAGAGCAAAGTAAATAATTCAGAACTGAACCATTTGGGACAAGTCTATTTCTACATTAAAAAAAAAAAAAAAAAACATCATGGCAGTCACTATCAAGGAATCCTATTTTTCAGACGCTCAATGCTAGACAGCAGGAAATTAAAAAGTGAAGGAAAGAGCAGCAGCATAATCCACTCATTCCTAACAGCGATGACAATCAGAGGGTCTACAGTTTGAAGGGAGACCTCTCAGAGTGCTGATAACATTGAGGTGATCGATGGACGTGACGGACATTACAGCTTACTGACCGATAACAGCATTCAGACGGTCTATCGACATCAGGCCAGACATTGAAGAAACAATTCTGATGATTTTACTCGGACAACTATCACTGTTTTCATCTGCTTCTCAAGAGCAGATGATAAAAGGTTCTCAAAAACACGAACCATGAAACTCTGTACATAGATTATTATCTTTAATCCAACACAAGATGTGTATTCTTAGGGAGGTGATAGGTTGGTTGTACTTATGTATTGTTATTTCTTCTTTATAAAAAAGACACAGAGGAGTTTGTGACCTCAAACTGGTAGGAATAGGTAATGCCAGAAGCTGAGGTGATCTATTGTAGTTTAATGTTGGGAGTCATTTTAATGCATTTCTTTTTACAAAACAGCCCAAAATGTATACTGTATTTTCCGGACTATAAGCCGCTACTTTTTTCCAACGCTTTGAACCCTGCAGCTTAAACACCGGTGTGGCTCAGTATCGGCGGCACGAAGCTTGTTAGCTTTTTACAAGCTAACAAGCTTCGT
>OOFC01049983.1:15087-32789 GCA_900323345.1 Pseudochromis fuscus
CCGCCGATACATTTAGCCTCGTCACATCAGACCTGGTCAGAGTGGACTACGTGAAACTGTTGAATAAATTCAATAGCGGCTTCTAGACAGGTGCGCTCAATAGCCCGGAAAATACAGTAAGTCTGTCCAAGACCAATCCAGTGGCTGAAAGCATATGGTGTAGGTGATCTACTTTGAGGTGATGTTTTGTCTTCTTCCACAAAACGAAGAAGACTAAAAAACAACAGCAGCACAACTCAAATGAAAGTACCAGGAATTTTCCTTTAGCCCAGCTCTGGGCATTGTTCACTGTGTCTACATCCTGTTGTAATAAAAACATATCAGCCCTAGAGCTACATAACACTCAGGTAAGTGTAATACTAGAAGAACACTGAATGACCTCAGCTGATGAAAACAAAATCCCCATTTGATTTAGAGAAAATCTGTAAATCACCGGTAGATTACCGGAAGGCAATTATAAGCGTTTCTCTGATGCTGGTTTATTGATGTCAACTGAAACCTGCTCCCTCGTGGGCATAGTGTAATCTCGTCAATAACAACGGGATCCACTGAAATCTCCACAGTAGTCACTTTTCTCTTCAGGTCTTTAAAACTATGAAAACACAAATTGGAGAGATATTCGGGCAGAGCACCTGTGCTCATGGTAAAGAGGTTTTACATGGATTGGGAAGTAAGTCTTATTTCTTCATCCTTTGTTTTTCATTATTGTTTGTGTCTACCTCTAAAGGACAATGTTTTAAAAATAATAACCCTACAAAAAAAACCTACTGCAAGCTTCAGATGGCTGTATCAAAATATTTTATCTGACAGTGTTTAGATGATTAATAAAAGTAGTGGACGAAGCAAAAGGCTGGCTTCAACTCAAAAATCATCATTTTCAATCATGAAATACTCAGTCATTACATTTTTCCCACAAGTCATTCTGATGTCATTAGCTAAAGTCAACTCTTCTTATCAGTGATCTAATGGTCCATCTGAAAAAAATGATGAAGTACATATTAGGCCTCCAAAAGAGAAAGATCTGGTCTCCAATGAGAGAAGAACTAAATTCGAGTCTTATACATTCAGCAGTGTCCTCAGGTTCAAGGGTTAGACCCGCCTCCTCACTCCTCCCTTCATATCCAAATATGGTCACTTCTGGCTCCAAACAACCACCACGGCAACGTTCAAATGCCAAACACCTGGCTTCAAAAAGCAAACCAACAGGTGGCATCCGGCTTGCTTCATCCACGTCTACATTCAGACTACGCGTTCACCCCAATATTGTGATATTGTCATAAAAACAGCTGCAGGTGGTGCAGTGTGATCTGAGGTCCATTTGCAAAGAAGGTTCTAATACTTTCAGACACAAAACAGTGTAATTGTTATTGGCCATGAGTTGTACGTTACCTTGCAGCTTGAAAGTTTATGACCAATTCATCCAATAAACGATTGTTTCTGAGATCTTGTTCTGTCATTTGCTAAAAAAAGAAAAAAGTAGTGAGATATGAGCAAAGCTTGCCTCTATGGTTATAGTCAGTGTACTTTTAAATAGTTGAATACTCTCAAGTTAATTCTCTTAATTAATCATACTGTGTATAACATTTCCATCACATTTTGAAAAAGTAAAAAGAGTAAAAAAAAAAAAGTAAAAGTAAAAAAAATATTCAGTTTATAATAATATGAAACAAAGAAAAGAAGAACCTCTTCACATTTGTGAAGCTCGAACCATGATGTTTAAGCATTTTTGATTGACAAATGACTTCAGTGATTAACAGATAATTAAAGTAGTTGCTGATTAATTTTCTGAGTTTATCCCCGTTGCGGTAATGATCTTTATAATTATGCAAATGAAACCCGGATAATATGATGACACATTCCAGGCATGCTCATACTTACTGTGTTGCAAACTGGACATTGCAGCTTATAGGAAAGAAATTTTCTGATGCACAAGGAGCAAACTGCAAAACAAAATGCAAACAAAATTTACATTTTACTTCAGCAAACAGGCCGAACATTTTTAATTTTTTCCCTCATCAAAGCTGTTACTCAATATGGACTACACAACTGAGATAACATACACACACACACACACACACACACACACACACACACACATATATATTTATTTGCTGTGTGCACTGCTATATTCAGTCCATAGAAGAATGTCTCCTGGGTAAAATCCATAAACACAAATCAATTCAAACAAAGATCAAAGCAAAGATGCATCCACCTAAAAATGTTTATCCTCCTACCATTTCACAAACATTTCACTCTAAACCTAGTTGTTCATTAGATTTGTATCAGCGTGCTTTCTTTGCACTGTACTGAGATACCTATCATCAGTGTGATGGCTGCAAAGGTGAATCTAATTTAATCTAACACTTTAAGCACTCAACTATGAACTTGGAGATAACAGCCAGACAAAATGTCATGAAGACTACTGTGCTCTTAGTCGTGGTAATGATAAGCTAGAGCAGAACATAGCTCCAAGTTGGGATCGACTTTTCAGTTATTTATTTTTTTCTCTGTTACTGCTTTTCATTCAATATCTACTTTACCTTAATTTTTTTTTTTTAAGTATTTCTACTCAGTTTTGCTTCTTCACACACATTGCTCAAAATGGTCCTGCATTCATATGCTCAAAGATCTGCAAAACTTCTCAGAGGGTAATTAGCATAATAGCTGCTCTGCTTCTTACTTACAGTTGTGCGAGCATTTAGTCATCATTGAAATGTTGAGGAAGTCGAAGCAGATGGGACAGCGAAGGAGGGCATCAACATTCTGTAGATAGGAAAAACCACAGGGATGAAGCAAAGCAGCAATCATTTCTACCTCCAGAAAACATTGAAATTACATAATACTGACCATGAGGAATTAATATTTCTTTTAAGTTAATGAAAGCATTCTTGTATGCATAATTGCATTTTTGACAACACAGAATTTTGGATCAAACAAACACTGTTTTTTCTTTCAGTGTAGAAAAATTTGAGAAATCGTAATGTTGGCAGAGTAGAAGCTACACTGATTCTCATGAACTAGACAATCCCACTCAAACCAACATCTAACTAACTAATCCTCCTCTTCCTTGTGGTTAATGCGGTGAGTTACACAACAAGTAATGGACAAATGGTTTCCGTTTACTGTAACTGAAATTATCTTGCATTACGTGACGTGACTTCCGGTTAAATGTTGAAGGTAGCTTGGGGTTAGCTAACTACTAGCACCTGTAAGTACACCTCAATCAGAGAGAAATCATCTAGATGGATATAAACGCGATGTCATTTATTTATTTAAACTGGTAAAAAAAAAGCTTACAATTACTCATTAGCTAACGACCCATGACTGAGATTTAGCGTTGGCTGCTGGGGTGTCATGTAGCTCAGAGCTAGCGAGACAACCAGCGTATTTTAAAATTACATTTTTTAAACAATATATATAGCTACAACTTACTTTCAGACATGCGAGGCCAGGTGGTAAATCTGCTTCGATCTGAAAGGCCATGTCTACAAATCAACAGCGCAGATACTTCAGAAAGTTTAGCGCCAGCACTGTTTTTGTTTGAGTTGTCCACAGAGTCCCGCTCGCTGGACGTACAACGGCTCTGACGTCATTTGACAACTTCCGCCGATCCAAAGGGCTGTTATACGACTGGATGCAGTTTCTGTTATAATAGAGCTGAAAGGTTCTTATTCCCATACATTTTGGACTATAAACTGAATAAAACTAGAAATAATATTAGAATTGATTTAAAAATATATATAACATCTTAATGTTTCAATACAAAGTTCTGGGGGGAAAAAACCTTTTGAGAGAAACAAAAAAAAACATGCAGCTACAGTTTTTCTCAGTTGATTCAGTGCATTTCTCAAATCAGAACTGAAATTCTCTCTTCACTTGTTCATCCTCCATATCATCAGTTCCTTGTGCACATCATTAAAGCAAATTTTCATTCTTTTGAACAAATTGCTGAGCATTCATTCATTACAAATTATTATGTGTATTATGTACAATTTTCTGCTGTTCCTTAATATAACAATTGCTTATGATCTGTTAATGAAAATGGTTCTCTGTCATATATAAATGTAATAATAATATAATAATAATAATAATGATGAATAATCTTACTGAATAAGTCATATCAACGTTGAACTTCACCTTATGTGAAATTATATTGTTTTTCTTTTTCACGTGCAATAGCAGTAGCAGAACTGTGCAATTTTTGAGGTTTGATTTTACAAGGGCCACAATGGAAATAAGTGATTCACTTTCTTGTGTCACCTGTGCAAGCTTTTATTGTTGCACCTTGTGTGAGCATTGAAATTAAAATCACTCAATCAATCATGCACTGTTTCTTTGTTTTGGGCTCTTGTAAAGGTTTTTAAAATGTTATACTTCTACATTTTTAGTTTTTTACATTTTGCATGCTAGGAGTTGATGTTTTGTTGATTGTTTGTGGAACAATTTGGCCCAAGAATTTCTTTTGGGATTAAGAAAGTTCTGTCTTATCTTATCTTATCTTATCTCATCTCGTCTCGTCTCGTCTCGTCTCGTCTTATCTTATCTTATCTTGAAACATTAGATCAGCCAATAAACAGTTCTCTAAAACAGCTCAGAGCTTCACCTCATGAAACTTCACTTGGTGGGCACAGGAAAATGTGGTTGTCTGTATTTACATTTCTAATTTGTTTTTCCCTTTGCATTTTACTGTACTGTTAACAACTTTGCCTTTTTTGTACCCGTATGACCCACATAGACTTTGCCAGCAAATTACAGTATAGAAACAGTAAAGTTTAAATCTTAGATGATCATTCAGTAGGAGTGACTGCATTTGCAAGACTCTGCAGCACTGCAGTAGAAGTGCAGGAAGTACAAGCTTCAGTAAACAATTGTGCTGAGGGATCTAGAAGGCAATGAATATTAATAATTTTTTTGGTCCAGTGGAAGGAGCTAATAAAGAAAAGATAACCACCACTGACTCTAACTAGGAAATCTGAGAGTGGAAAATGGATATTCCAACACAACTCACTTACTGTGCCTCGACGGCCTCGCAGTACTTCTTTTTCAGATGATAAGGAGAAGATAAAGTATAATCAGTTCTAGGTTCACTATTAGAAAAATCATATTTGCATTTTCAGGTCATCGTTGTTATTCATGAGAAAGTTAATTCATCTTGTCTTTATTTAAAACATTTTTTGAGAGATGTCACACACAGACGGAGCACACGGTTTTCCTTAAACCAGCTGGCCCATGATAACTTAGAAAATATCTGACTCTCAGTAACCCCTCTGTTGGTATTACATCTTGTAACTTCTAACAACTGATTGTGCTTTACTTTTTCGTTATCTTTGCAGTTTAATGTGCTTGATTGAATGCATCAAGACAAGGCAGTTAATGTTTGTTTGACACTGTCCTCCATGACATGATAGTTAATAAGGATTTCTTCCAACTCTGACATTTTGTTCTTTTGTGCTTTTCCTTGCCTGTAGTATGTGCACTGGACCAATAGACAAAACAATATTATCCCCATCAGACAAGCTCAGCTTTAGAGGAGAAGCACAAAGTAAATGTTGCGCAGTAATGAGCCATCAGATAAAATGCTGACCTTGAAAGTGAAGCCTCTGCATTGCCAATTTGATAAGTGGCACAAAGAGCTTGTGTATTTCAACTGCCAGCTGACAGTGTGTAGTTTGTGGCCAATGCATTCCCCAGTGTCATTGATCACGTACCTTTAACAAGGCACTAAGACCTTCACATCTCTTCACTGTGGGCTCCATTGTTCCCAAGACATGCATATATGTTGCATACACTTTCAGTATGTCTGTAATCCAAAGGTAATATGTGTGTCTGTGTAAAGTGGCCACCAAGATGACCAAAGTGTGATTACAGTGTATCACATTGTTTGGATGTTTCCACGTCTCAGAGGAGCGCTGCCTGTGCTGTCAAAGTCACATGGAACAGATTCATATTCAAATTGCACATGTGGGTTTGGACCAATCGACTGCAATTTGGATTTGAGCTTTTAACATATGATCAAGGAAATGATATGAATAAAAAGCCTGTCAAACATCAAAATGCCAACCCAGCATATGCCAGCAGCAGATTCAGATTAATGTACTCAGCCCTGGTAGTTTTCACACTGAGCTAATTATGCAGGCTTTCAGGAGACGTTTAGTGCAGCACATCACAGATATTCAGTGATGTATAGACCAGGTTAGTTTGTTTGACATTTATCAGGGGAAGTGTCATGGAAAATGTCAAACCTTTGTGATAGGCTCCTTTCTGTTTTGTTTTTTTTGAAACTCGTGATTTTTTTTCCCTTTGTGACCAATGTCATTTGTAAAGATAATATTATGCAGCTCGACTGTGTTTTTCTTCTTTTTCCATCTTTAAATTGAATCAATTTGTTCATTTATGCAGAGTTTTTGTATCATGTGTCTTTGACATTCGATGACTTCATTACTGATGTTGTTTATTACCTAGTAAAATAATAATAATGGTTTGGATTTATATGGCGCTTTTCTCTGGAAGTCCAGACTTAAAGCGTTCACACAGAGACCATTATTCATTCACACCCATTCATACCGGTGGCGGTAAGCTAAGCTAGCCACAGCTGCCCTGGGGAGGTGGGGCTGCTAATTTGCGCCTATGGCCCCTCCGACCACCACCAACCCATTCATCCAACATTCATGCAGGACAAGGTGGGTAAAGTCTCTTGCCCAAGGACACACTGACAATGACTGGGAGGAGTAGGAATCGAACCATCAACCATTTGGTTGGTAGACAGCTGCTCTATCACTGAGCCACTGCTGTCCCCAAAAAACAAAAAGACATGACCTATACTTTATAGGATCTATAAAGAATTCTGTGCACCCATGCTTAACAGTTTATACTGAGCTGTTTTAAATTGCCACAAAATATGAACTACTGTACAATAATTACTCATGCAGGATGGATTAAACACAGGCACATAAACAGACACAGATGAATCATGTGGAATTGTCTAAAGGTCTGCTTTGTATTAAATGATTTTAGCTGGAGTTTGACCAACTGTCCTCTTTCAGCGCTCTGTGGAGACAGTCTGATGGGTTTGGAAACGGGGAATGTTTAATCACTGGATACTCAGCCAAGCAGAAATTATATGCTTATACTTGCAATGACATGATGTACTGAATGCCCGTGAGACGCTCCGTTTCAGATTTTCAGGAATTGTGTTACAGATTAAACCCATTACCTGGTATTTTACTTCCAGTATATTGCAGGGTGGAATTTTTGAATGTTCTTTTCAGTGCAGAGTTGCATTACACATCCTGTGTGTTTAAGGATTATCTATGGTGCACTAAATGTTTTCTGATATTTTGTAAGACTGAACCTGTAATCCAGTTTCTTTTTTCTAACTTTCTCCTCACATGGAGAAAACATTATCACAATAAGATAACATCAATAGTCTGGAGTTGTTTTCTCCAAAGAGTGCTGGTTGATGTTTGTTAACTTTATATTGATTGTTCTTTTATTCTCCCTTTTTCCACATCACTTGGTTATGCTTTAGTCATTTGTCATTTCTTGAAAAGTCATTAATTAAATGCTGCCAGCCTCAGCTATTTAGTACAATTTTCCCAGGGACATGATTTGAGGCAAAAAAAAACACTACTCTGTTTTAAAATATATTCTACTTGTGGTGTTTTATTTTGTTTTGATTCGTTAATACACTTAATCTCTCCAGAAACTTTGACTATGGAAATATTTCTCATGTTAAAAGACACAAGATATTGCCATACTACACTGAAAAATGAATTATTAGTGGATGAATGTCGGGGGTTCGTAACCTCAGTTTGCCATTTAAGTACAGGTAATGTTAAAAACCGCTTTCAAGAGTCAGACTCACAAAAATCATTGTGTATAGTGGAGGTGAAACATTAAACTGAAGAGAAAGACTCGCACAAGTTTATTAAATGAGTTACATTTTATGAATAGAACATCTTGTTACTTTCCTAACGTACACGGCAAATTGTAGAAATTGAATTCAACGTATGATTTGAAGCAGAAAACCATCCAGGAAGCTCCTACTCTTAGACATTATGCAGAACCTTTGAGTGAGAGAAGCATCTGCAAAGTAACATGTCATATGAGGGAGACATCTGTGGGGAAATGTTATTCAGCTTCTCTTCTGTGAAATGTAGCATGTGCAGCATTTTGATGTGAATTTAAATAAGCATAGGAGACTGCAGCTGAGGTTTCAGGTTCATAATGTTATGCAGCTTTGTGGAAGCCTGTTGCTGCTTTCATCAATATAGAGTTCAAACAATGAGAGTACTCTGCTGCATATGGTGAGAAAATCTGCATTGTGGTTCACTGCAGCATATTCATTATCTTTCTTATGCCCAGGGAGGCCTTAATGTGAAAACTAAATCAAGGTGGCATTATGTGTTCACAAAAAAAGAAAAACACAGGAAAGTTGGATATGGCTGAAAATACTGGGATATAAGGTTGTATATCTCGACACTCAGTCAGTATGTTTGAGGTGAGTCCACGATGCAGGGGTACGCTCCAACTGTACAGTCCTTGTGTTCTTTGTCTGAAGCATCAGCACTATAAAATACAGTACATGGTGTCAAAGAACTGCACTGTGCTTTTCCTTATCAGTGTCATACTGTTATCTATTCTCCACATCTATATCTAATGAGGCCTTTAGCAATGAGTCACCTAGCCCGGTGTTACCTGGTACACAGGGCCAGTCCTGTCTAAGATCTTAACAATAGCTACAATGCATTATGTAATTCTATATTCACATAACGTATTATACAGATTACATGAGTGTTCAGCAGAGAGGTTCCGTGTGGATGTCCTCATCTGCAGCCTTGACCTTAATAAGTATTTTGTTAAAATGTTCAGTTTGTTGTTTTGATTAAACATGATAATTATTGGACAACCAACTACAAAACACAACATGTTAATTTATGTAATCTTCTGACTGAAACAATATACATCAAACTGTGATTTTGAATATATCCGGTTCATATTTGACCTCGGCTTACCTTCATACACCCCGTCTCAAATTATTATGCAAGGGATATTTTTTCTGATTTTTCTAAATTGTCAATGAAAATGACAGTCAGTATATTTTTCTACTCATCAACTGGTGGAGTATGATTCAAATTTTATTGAAAAAAAAAAATTCCAATGATAACAGTTTGTTTGTTTTGGGGTTTTTTTTTAATAAAAAGCTCAAAATGCCCCGTCTCACATTATTATGCACGGCACAGTTTGAAAACATTTTAAAGGTTGTAAAGAACTGAAAATGGTCATTTGTCGAATTTGCACCATCAGGAGGCCATATTTACTGAAAACAAAAGCTATTTCAATCAAAAACATCTGAACAGGCAGAGTTACATGTGGACATAGGAGCCCTTCTTTGATATCACCTTCACAATTGCATCCACTGAACTTATGAGTTTTTGGAGAGTTTCTGCTTGCATTTCTTTGCAGGATGTGAGAACAGCCTCAGAGCTGCTGTTTTGACGTGAACTGTCTCCCACCCTCACAGATCTGTGGTTTGAGGATGCTCCAGAGGTCCTGAGTAGGGTTGAGGTCAGGGCAGGATGGGGGCTACACCATGAGTTTCTCTCTTTATGCCCATAGCAGCCAGTGACAGAGAGGTAGACTATGTAGCATGAGATAATGCACTGTCCTGCATGAAGAGCATTTTGCTGAGGAAAGCACAGTTCTTCTTTTTGTATCATGGAAGAAAGTGGTCAGTCAGAAACTCTATGGACTTTGTTGAGGACATTTTCACACCTTCAGGGACCCTCAAGGGCCCGACCTGTCCTCCCCCCATGATGCCCACCAAAACCTGACTCTGCCACCTCCTTGCTGATGTCACAGCCTTGTTGATGGGACTCCAGAGGCACCAGCAGCTTCAAATACCTGTTTCCTGTTTTGAAATGGCATTTTAGCAGCTGCTGTCTTAATCCGATGAATTTGTCCTGCAGAAACCTTCCTCATTACACTTTTATCTGGACGAACCTGTCTGTGCTCTGAATCAGCTACAAATCTCTTCATAGTGCGATGATCTTGCGTTTTTTTTTTTCATGAAAAATCAAATGTTTTCATACCTCTTGCAGGGCATTGCACAATTTGATGCTTTTTGGCAGCAGGGATCTTTTTTCTTTCCTATATTGCTTGAAAGCAGCCTGTGGCCTGCATAATAATGTGATACAGTCTTCTGAAGTAGTTTTCCTTAAAATGGGCAGATCTGGCAAACTAATTATCATATTTGTCTGAGATTAATATCAGTGATCCACAGAGTCCTGAGACACAATACCATCCAAAAGTTTAATTGAAAAACAAACAAAATGGTCTTTATGACACTTAAATGCAATCTGCATAATAATTTGAGATGGGCTGTGTATCTGAGGCATGAATCTTTTTCAGTGGGTTTTGATATTTCTGCTGGCAAAGTTTACAGTGGGTAGAGATGTAAAGGCTGACAGAATGACAGAAAGTGGGATTGTAAGGAAGGCTGCACTGTTTTTCTGTTTTTTGGAATTGTCAGTTCATAGTCCATCACAAGGACACTGCCTCTGAATTTCAAAATATAGCACTGTTTATACATTTTACACAACTCATACAGCCTGCAGCATGCACACACTTTCCTGTGAAAAAATGCTTGCTTACATTTACCTGTCTTCTGGATATTAAAGTTATGAATAACTAATGTGAGACACAGTGATTCAGCTTCTTTTTCTACATCATAAATGAAATGTAATCCTAAGTCATAAATGTCTGTAACTGATCACATCATTTATTTTCATATGAACACACATGCCTTCAAACAGTGATAAGTAATATATATGCATAGTCAGCTCTGCCATCATAAACAGCAACACGCAGCAAAAATAAATCAAAGCTTTAATGTGCAAGGTATGTGCTCCTGTTTGCTGTCAGGGCGTCTTCAGGATGTTGTGTGGTTTGTGCGTCATGTCATGTATTCTTTGGTGTGACTCATGACAGGATGTGCATGAACAGTAATGAGTACCAGTGGCTCTATGTGTTCTGGCTTAATTTATTATGCATGCTGTATATGAATTACCCCGCTGCACTTCAAAGATGCGCGAACTGCTGAAATGTCACAGAACTCGGAGGTGCTGCCATCTGCTATAACCTTGACAGTCTGATGATTGTTTGAGGACCTTTGTGCTTGATGAAGGAAGTCACAATAGGGTTGGTTTAATAAATGTATAATAACAGATAAAAGGTTTGGATTTCTGAGTGAAGTCAAATTTTTTTTGTGAAAATCTGTCACCAAAGTAAAACTGCTGATTGACGTACAGGATGAGCTATTCAGCACATGAGGGATCTCCCTGGCACTGTGATCTCTGTCTGACACACTGCGACTGGAAAAATATGAAAAATAAAAAAGCCTCATGTTTTCATCTTTTCATAGGAAATCCCCCTGTCTCGTTCCCTGCCAGTGATATCTTGATCTGGTCTATGCTCCCTGTCTCTGGAAAGTCTCTGGTGTTATCCCTCAGGCACTGGTGTTTCAAACCAAATTGTTCATGAGCAAGGCACTAAGCAACAGTGGAAACACAACTAGTGATAGTAGAAGAGTAGAGTAATTAAAATACGGTTTTGGCTCTGAATCTCAGTGTAGACTTATAAAACCAGGAACAACACTTGTATGCACACGATCAGCTCCTCCATTTAAGTATTATTTCAGCGAGGGTTCGCTTCGCCATCATATGCGACCAGAAAGGACCTCGTAAATTCCCAAAACTGAATAAATACCGCACGTAGCAATGCAACACTGCTTTGTTAACTCAATCATGTTGTAACTAGAATATCCGCTGAAAAAATTATTTTTTTCATGGACTGATAGTAACAGGGTAACAATAGTTTGTTAACAGCAGCTAACTTGCTAGTGACCGGATGTTGTGAACCAGCTACCTATGCAATGACGTACTGACGTTTTACGTGACGCGGCCCCAACTTGGCTCATTGCCAGTGGAAAAGCAAACCGGTTCGTAGTAGGGGTGGGCGATACTGGGAATTTTGGTACCGATCGATACCAAATAAATGCAGGGCTAGTATCACCGATACCAATACTTTTGACTTGAAACTTAATGATCATCGAATAATCCTTCCTCAACTTGTTTTGCAGCTTGGAGTTCTCTTGATAGTGAACTGCTTTTATGTTTAAATAAATTGGTTGTGTTACCAGGGTGGCGACTTGTTTTTCTGCACAAAACACATGTTGCAGTGTCCTTATCAGCTGCAGTGAACGATGTCCACACAACGCTTCTCTTTCTCGCCATCACCGGTCACTCTCTCTGCTTTCTGACTCTCCGCTCTCCCGCAGCACAGGGAGGAGGACGGCTTGAGAGCGCCCGAGAGCTAGCAAAAACAACCGGTAGCGAGCGAGAGTGCCCGAGAGCTAGCAAAAACAACCGGTAGCGAGCGAGAGTGCCCGAGAGCTAGCAAAAACAACCGGTAGCGAGCGAGAGTGCCCGAGAGCTAGCAAAAGCAACCGGGAGCGAGCAAGAAAATGTGTGCTCTGTCAGGAAATGCAAGTAATTTGCTGGACCTATCCAAAAGAAACTGCTTAACAAAGTATCAATGTCATCAATACTGATACTCACCTTTGTGTCGATACGCCCACCCCTAGTTCATAGGAGAAACGGGATCTGAACCAACTAACCACCAGCTCTAGCACCAGCCCGGAACTAGCACCCGTTCTTGTTTGGTGGAAAAGGGATATGTTACGTCTTCTTTTTACCCGTCCTAACCCCAGGTAAAAAAAAATAAAAAAAGTCTATTGCCAAGTATTTCTGTCATAAAAAAGCAAACAACATATCTTTATATTTTTCTGGTTGTCACAATGAATGCCGTCTGGCTCATCACCGGTCCTCAAGGCTGTTTTAATAAGTGTAACTGCTTCACCATTAATTATGTTGGCGACGCTTCACTGAAAACCGAGAAGCTGAAGGTCGAAACAAGAAGTCATGATAATTTTTTTTTCTGCTGTGACTCTCACTGGAAGATTCAGCATTATTGAAACATTTGCTCTCATTGGTGCATTAATTACAATGGAAGAGAGGCCAAATTAGGCCGCTGGAGAGGACTTATGCAACTTATTTTTCACCCAGCTGTAGCATCTGTTCCTGATGAGGCATTCTTCATTCATGGAGAGGCATTAATTAATTCCTATGGCAGCGGAAGTAGCTGTTTGTTGGCTGCCAGTTTCTTTTCTTCTTGTTTTATTTCCAAGTAATTTGAATGACTTATGTGATCATTTATTTAGATAAATCTATTTGTACAAAATTCTTTTTTAAAGTTCTTATATTAATCACATGCATGCATTTCCAAGTTGTACCATTGTTGTCCTGTAGAGTCTAAGGGCTACAGACAGGGATGGGCATCATGCAGTATATGAATAAGAATTATTTTCTTATAATTTTATCATTATGCACTTAAATGTGACCCCCTGTTAACACATACATCAATGTCTGTTTTTTTCTGCTACTGCATTTAGTGTAAATTTGTGCCTTGCTGATATGCATTGCTTCCTCTTTCTTTGTAAAGGAAATATTTAATGGAAAATGACTTAAATCTGATTAAAATGCAATTGTCATTGAAAGGGAGAACCCACGATTGATTATATAGTGTAGTGTAATCTGCTCCCCTTACCATAGAAGTCTTTTAAAGATTACTTCAAGGGGATTTTTTTGTTGTTTGTACATGGTATACCTTTCAGACTAATGAAAAATGTGACCCCTGTGGCTTGTTTGACATGTTCTTGTTGAACAGGCATTTCTCAAGTGGAACAAATTGAATTTTGTTTATGCTCTGCTAGTGTGAACTGCTGCTGTAACACTCGCTGACCAATGGACTAGAAAAGCCAATTTCAAAGGGAGATGTAATCTTGTAATTTATGCAAAACTGTGTTTCTGTGTAGCCATCACTGGGATGCTTGTTGCTAATCCATAAAGAGTAATCTACAGAGTGGTGACTACACACTCAACATGTAAAGTTCATGTTAATCAGACACTGTTTCTGCTGCAGTTTCTCCATCATGTGGCCAAAGACTGAACTACAGGACCTGGTTTGTGGGTAGCATGAAGAACTTTTATCTTCTTTATATTAACAAATAATTAAAATTTTGATGTTTGCCACAACCTTTTATGATTACATAATAAAATATTTATTCACATTTCATTTGTGCTTACTTTATTTCACATATTATTCTCTTGCAAAAAAATAAAATAACACTTAAAACAGTTTGTGAAGAAGAAATAGCCTTTAAAAATGCACCTTCACCTTAATTTTTTTTTGTGGTTTACCTTTTATTCACACCTAGATTCGAAATCAATGCTACAAAACAATTCACTCCGAAAATACAGATCACAGAGCAATAATGGTTTTATTTGGACGCAGGAGTTTTCAACATCCAGTCAGTGGCATGATGTACAATACATCACAGGTTTGAACCCACCAGACACTCATCAACAAACAGCATCACTAGACAAACAATTAAAGAGAAGGTAAACAGTGTGACAGCAACTCACACTCCAGGTCCCTGACAGGGCTTCATCTGCTCTCTCACTGTGATGTTCCTCTCTTATTTTTTTGTTTATTTTTTTTAAGTATTACTGTCTTCTCATGTCACCAGACAAACAGTGTAACCCATTTCAGCACACATTCCAGGAAAGATAATGTCGGTGTAACTTCACACGTAGGGAAAATGAGAGTGCACCTCCACATGTAGAGGGTCTGTATCAGTCCGGCTGCTGCCAACAACAACACCGCAGTGATTTTTCTTTCAAAGGGAAGGAGCTAAATGACAAGAATTAAAGGCTCAACCACAGCACAGGCAGTTCACAGGGAAAACAAACAAAAAAAAAGATGAAAGAAATATTCTGAGATGATTCTACTGAACTCTCCCAGTAGATTGTGTGTACAGTAGTTTTTATACCTCCTGCTCTTCAGTGGTTCCCCCAAACACACACGAGCAACTCTGGGTGATTCTTCTGTGATTCGAGGGTCGATCTTTACACATTGTAATCCTCATGGTGGTTTGACAACTGAGTATCAATAAAAATCAAAAAGGCAACATCAGTTTAAAATAAACATGACAACTAATAGACAACATATTACAGTTAAAAAAGTAAAAAAGTAAAAGTCCAATAAAAATTGATGTTGTGCACAAAAGGCACTCAAATTTTCTGCTCCACTTACACAAGTGTCTATAAATAATAATAAAAAAAATCTAGTTCAAAATGATCATTTCACCTTTTGAAATTGTGTGCTTTCTTTGTATTTTAATAATGTTTTTTTTTTTTTTGTAACATCATCTTCATAGATTTCAATAGGTGCAAACCTGTAACCAGGACAACAAGACGATAAGGACAACATGGATGAATATTAGGCATCGTAATATCAGCTCTGGTTCATACGTATAATGCCCATGAAAGGTGACAGCATCTGCTGGTTCATCACGAGAAAGATGCAATACCAGCAGGAACCAGCAGAGGATATGATTGCACTGTATGACTAAATGCTATATTGCCTTTTTCTGGCTGTACAAGCTCTCTGTTCTGGATAATCCTCCCACCCCGGACATTGATTTATCAGTCTGTGACAATTAAAGGTAAACAATACATAGACAACAAGCAAATATTTTCAATTTACAGCATGTATCTGTAGTCGACAGTGGAATCAGTGCCTGGTTTACATGCTAATAAGTTAATTCAGTTTTTTTTTTTGTCTATTTTGTTTTTCTTTTTGTTCAATCAAGCGTTGTTAGTTCTCGTTCACTTCTAGGTCAGTAAATGCTACAAGTGGCTTAATTCACTTCTTGCAACCACTGTAAATATTAAGGCCAGTTGAAAAAAAAAAAAAAGCCCCAAAAAAGTCCAATATTAAATCAGTTTGTGCGTTTTACCAAGGCAAGGCACCACATACAGCCATTGAGTCTGACATATTATGAGTCCCACATTACAGCGCAAAACATGCAGAACAGAGCAGGCTCTTTGGGATGCGGATTACAAGGTCTCTGGATTAGAGCCATCAGAGTGACAAGAGGTACAGTAGATATAAACACTGAAATGTTCTTATTTAATTTTCCTCCTACAAAAAAAGGAAGAATCTAGAGTCTGAGCATAACTGCATCTATCGACAAAGATAAGTAAAAGGCAGAAGGAAATGTTACAACATCCACTTCTCAGGTTGTTGTGGGTGAGAACAGCATTTTAAACTGGAAAGAGGAACTGTCAGAGGGTACTTTTTACTGCTTCTTTTGCAATAATAAAATCATCCAAATCAAACTAGAACAGGAAATTCAGTAAACTGTGCCAGGGTGTGTTAAAAAACAAAGTGGAGGACATTTATTCAGCCTTTGTAATCTGTTCAACAACAATCAGTTTCCTACAGTACATTTACCAAATGCAATCTAAGCACACAGTACACAATAAATGACTTGAACTGATTTTACTGTGAAATAATGTTTTCTGGAGATGATTAAAAAAAAGGTGGTTTATGATCTTTACACGTGCCATTCAGACCAACCCTTTGTCTTTTTTCCATATTAACCTGTACACAATTAACACTTAAAAATTACTAGCTATATTATATGTACAAGTTTACCACAGGATTCCTACATTAGTTTTCTGCATTTCATATACAGCACATGAAAAAAAAACAAAAACAAAAATATGGAAACAGCCAAGTTACGTCTGCCCACTGTTCAACTATGCATATTGGATGACTTGTTATGTAGTACTGTAGTACTGATTAGGAATATTTACTGTCTCTGTGACTTCAGAGGTCATCTTCATGCCAAGATACTTCATCATTTGCAGTAATGTCACACATGGCACTTTTAAAGCATAACACTGTATGACAACAAGGTCTTTCTTCCTGGACATCTGAAAGTTGATTTTCTTTCTCATCACTGTGAAATAGGCTTCAAACTATTTTATTAATACAAAGATTAACAAGCTTGTTCCCTGTTTATAATAATACAGATCTCAAGTCTTGTTCCCCTTATTTTCTCCAATCCCTACATGCAGATTCAAAAGCCACTAAGTTGTTTCTTTGCTGAACATCCAATGCATTATAATACAAACCAAAAGCACGGTGACTTCAAGTAAGATTTCTATGTACAGCCATATGGCCTGTGCCCTAAATGGTAAACACACATGGTAATTTAGCCTGAATGCCCACACCAGTCCAGGTGAGGTGGTTTCAAGTGTCAGTGGGACTGACTTAAATATCAGCTGGACTGCATGTGATAAGTTGAAACCAAATTTCACACAAGTATTGCTTCACTTGCATTGAATGTATCTCTGAAACGAGAACATGGCCACAGATTTTTGTTAAAAGTGAGGTATAACAGAAATACACACATTCCTTTACACATTTACTGTAGTTAATCAAGTTTTAAAAGAGCTAAGCCTCAACAATTTCACACCTCTGCACCTTCTTCCACCACTTTATCACCACGGCAACATACCTTAGGAGCTTTATATATATATATATATATATCGTGCTGCGTGTGTGTGTGTGTGTGTGTGTGTGTGTGTGTGTGTGTGTGAGCACATCTGAAAACAGAGAGTAAAATACCCGTATCTGCTTTCACACTCCATCACCTGTCTCTATAGCTCCTCCCTCACTTGAAACCTTTCCAGCCTCCTCACCTTGCAGATTCCACCTTTGCTACATGGTAC
>OOFC01049984.1:0-11448 GCA_900323345.1 Pseudochromis fuscus
ATACAGAGAAAGAGACATACAGAGAGAGAGAGAGAGACAGAGAGATACACAAAGAGATACAGAGAGAGAGAGAGCGAGACATACAGAGAGAGAGAGAGACAGAGAGACACACACAGAGAGAGAGAGAAACACAGAGAGAGAGAGACAGAGACACAGAGAGATACAGAGAGAGAGACATACAGAGAGACACAGAGAGAGAGACATACACAGAGAGAGAGACAGACAGAGACAGAGAGACATACACAGAGAGAGAGAGAGACAGACAGAGACAGAGAGAGAGACACAGAGAGAGAGATACAGAGAGGCACAGAGAGACACAAAGAGAGAGAGAGAGAGATACAGAGAGAGAGAGAGAGAGAAAGAGAGAGAGACACAGAGAGATACAGAGAGAGAGAGAGACAGAGAGACACAGAGAGATACAGCGAGATACAGAGAGAGAGAGAGAGACTGAGAGGTAACATTAACAGTAAACATTTATTCAGGAAATCTGATATTCCACTAATTACAAACACATTTTACATCTTTAATACGACCAAATGTGTGTTTTTGCGCCTTGAGCAAAAACACACACACACACACACACCCCACTGCCTCCCCTTCTTCCTCTCTCTGAATTAGCTTGATATAGCAGCCATGGAGATGTGATGAGAAGTGACAGCTTCTGTGGACTGTTTGGACTGGATGTGATCTACTTGGCTCACTGCTGATCAAATCTCCAACAACAGACTATTAACTCCGAGCAAATTGTGCCAAGTAGGTTAAAGGGAGCCTTGTCTGTTTTAATATCACTGATATCTCAATTTGTTGTCAGGGTGTAAAAAGATTCATCTCGGTTAGCAGGCACTTGATAGCAAAAGCGCATTTGTCACAGTCCCACACTCTCTCTCCTGACGTCGTCCCGTTGTTGTCTCTTTCTCCAACAGGGAAAATCAGCTTGCTTTACATCATTTTGCATTGCATTTTATAATCCTGCAGTTTTTTTCATTCTCAGCAGCTTTTCAAGTGTAAAAACATGAACATCTTAAAATAGGACAGAGTAATGAATTAGAATCAAAAGATTAAATGCACTCCAAAATAATACAGCAGATAATGTAATGCACTTAGCACAGTGATTTTACAAAGTATGTGTAAATTGTTTAGGTGTTTGGTGTTCTGATGGTGTTGTTCGTGGTTGTGTTGATTTTAGTATTTTTTCGTACCTATTTTCCTAAATGAAGGAAAATCCCGGTTAATCTATAGTTATTTTATAGAGTTTGTCGCTGTGCAAGTGAAATGTTTGTATATTGCAGTGAGTGCAGTAACAAGATCTAGAAAGTTCAGTGCATATCAGAACCTCATAACCAGGAGCTGGGAGTTACTGGTAGCTTTGATGTAACAATTTGATGTAATGAGCAGGAGCATTACATCCATTTGCTCCACCTGAATTAAAGTGTTGATGGATAGCCTAATGTGTGCCCCTCTACTAACCCCTCTCCTCTACTTTTACAAAAAGTTGTCTTTGCATTACATCTGGTTTGAACAAAACAATGTGGTGCCAAAATGGATAAGACTTTGTATATTCTGTGTTCTTCTTCTTCTTCTTCTTATCATTATTATTATTATTATTATTCTGCTAGTACTTGTCTAAACTTTAAAGAAACAAAACCTCAATATTTGCCCCAATGAGGTGACTTACTGCTGCACTCTCCATTATGGCATGCACCAGTTTACCAGTTTACCATACACCAGTAGCATACACTCATTTCTGAAATACCTTATAAACAATAATTATAATAAAGATTAAGGAGCTAATTTTAAAGTTGTATAAAATATGTAAGTGGGTCTGTTGTATGAGAAAGGTCAATGAGGGACTGAGTTGAAAAAACAAATGTTAAGTAAGGGCAGACAGAGTTGTTCATCATGCCTTAGTTAGGTCTAAGTGTCCTCTCAGTTGATGTCTCTGAGCTGATGGATGTTTCTTTAGCGACAGTGAAATCAACGTGCTGCCTATGTTTCTATCTGTCAATGAAAACACTGGAGCTAGTGCTATATACACCCCCCCAAAACATACATTTGAGAGTAAATACTTAAAACATTGGAAAGGTTTCTGAGAGGTCCAACATTTAATTGTCTAAACCCCCAGTTGTGTGCATTTGTAGATGCAATGTCTTAGTTATTAAGGAAAATCCTAGGTTGGGGGCTGGGGATAGTGCAGCATTAAAGTGTTAGGCTGTGTTAGGCAGAGTGAACATGAAGAGGTTTCTGGCACAACAGAAATGCGTGTTTGTAATTGTGCGCATGCGTATGTGTGCTTGACTGGGAGGGGGCAAGATGGGGGTGATGGGTTTCTCAAAATTAAGTGGCGTCCCACTTCCTTGTAGAAAGAAAAATCAATTGTGACATTCTCTTGACAGTGTACACCACATTTAATTAGCAAAGAGACACGTAGGAGAAAGCCAAATTATCCACTAACTGAGAAGTAGACACTGGTTGGTTAGCCAGGGCGAAGGAGAGCAATATGGAAGGCAAAAAGAGAGTAAATGGTGGATGATAGGGAAGCAGCGGGGGGCGGGGGAGAGATGAGGTGAGAGAGGAAAAGTGGAGGCAATGAAGAAAGAAGTGAGGGAAGAAGAGAGGCAAAGAAGAAAAACAAGGAGGCCAAGCGATAGGTGAGAGAGTGAGAATGAGTTCTCTCTAGAAGCACATGCTCCTGTCCATTAATTTATACTTTAACCTAATTTCTCTCTGCAAATGCCAATAATACTTGACAGCCACTCTGCAGCTAATTGTGCCATTCACCATGAGTATCAGGCTTATGTTCTCACTGAAACAAGCCCCACACCACTAATCTTATTAAGCAAAAGTAAACTCTGTCTTCAAGCCTGAGAGGATGTCATTAAAAAGATGTTTTTTCTTTTACTTTCCAATGAAGTCACCTTTACAGATATGGACGATAACTGTGAAAGAAGTTTATTTTCCTTTGAAAAATTATGGCAATTTTTTCATCCCTTTCTTGTGTGTGTTATGTATACTGCTCTTTCTTTTTTAATCTTTTGTTACTTTGAGCAGAAAATTAAACTGTAATTATAACTCCCAATCACTGTGATGAATTGCACAATTCAGTCTGCAAACTGAAGTGTCTTGTTTATTGTTTATTGTTTGTATTAGTAAAAATATTAAAATACTTCAGAGAATGCAGGGTGAATAGGATTTCAAAAATGGACTAAAACGTGGTCCTTTAGACAAAACAGTAATTTAATTGATCATTTTTATCATTATCCCTCTACTTAAAACAACAACAACAACAAACATTTATATTAGACATAGAATAAGATTATTTTTTTTAATTACAAGAGTCTTGACTGAGACAAGTAGTTAGAAATCTGAAATCTTTTAGGAGTACTGATAGAGCTATTCCCCTCTTTTGAAACTGCCAAGATAAAAGTAATCTTTATACAAAAATTCACAATTACACATTTTTTTGTTCTTCACAGTCTCTGCTTCATCACACCTAATATGAAATAAATTAACAAAAGACAAAAAGATTTTTCTATACTCTGATGGTTCAGGTTCAGGATACTTTATTTATACCCGTAGGTACATTTGTTTTGCAGTTAGGTACAGTCATCCTTCCACACCCAAGGCACAAACATATAACAGGTAAACCAACATGAGCTGTCTTTACAAGATTGAAAATGCCCTTTGTTCAGGACATAAAGGATGAAATGATAAAAAGAAATAAAAGAGAGAATAAAATACGATGAAAACCTCTTGGCTAAAACCAGGGCAAAAAGAAGTATAAAAGGAAGTTAAAAACCCTTCAAAGAAATTTAAAACCAGCACAAAAAAGTTTAAAAACCCAAACGATATATAAATACAAGATTAATAAAAGAGAATAAATAAATAACTTATGTGCAGTACGTTCCACTATAACTTGTTCAATGCTGTGACAGCAGCAGGAACAAAACTGTTTTTGTATCATTGAGTTTTACACTTAGGGACTTTAAACCTCTGTCCAGAGGGAAGAAGCTGAAAGTGGCAGTGCAGTGGGTGAGAGTCATCATTTAAAATCCTCTGTACCTGCCGACTGTACAGGGAGGCTGAACTCAGCTGTACCTCACCAAGTAGTCGACTTGACCATTTAGCGATTTGGTCCATGGACTTTCTTTGTTTTAAGGTTGCCTGACCAAACCATGACACTAAAGAAAATGATAACATAGACTCAATGAAAGCACGATAAAATACGCTCATAATCGTTCAGTCAATATGAAAGTGTGCAAGCTTCCTCAGACAGTGCAAGCACTGCTGACCATTTTTGCATACCACTTCACAGTTCTCCTCAAATTTCACCTTATTTTCAGGGATAGTCCCAAGATATTTGTTCGACTCCACACACTCAGTGGTCTGACCTTTAATTAAAGTGCTCTCGTGCCTGTGAGGTTTCCTCCTGAAATCAATCACCATGTCTTTGGTTTTATATGTGTTTAGTTGCCGGTAGGATTCCTCATACCATTGGACAAAATCATCAATTACTGGTCCATGGCTGCTCTTGCCATCCTGGAGGGGACTGATAATGACTGAGACATCAGCATACTTCATGATGCTTCTGTTGTCATGTCTGCTCTGACACATGTTTGTGAACAAGATGAAGAGTAGTGGTGACAACAAACACCCTTGCGGAGAGCCAGTGGAGGAGCACTTTTGGTCAGACAGTGTACTGTTGACCCTAACTCTCTATGCCCTATTGGTTAAAAAATCTGAACACCATTCCTGTTAAACTCAAATTGTTGTAAGAGTCTTTTGAATAAAATGTGAGGTTGGATTGTATTAAAAGCAGAAGAAAACTCCACAAATAAAAGCCATGCATGGGTCCCATTAAAATCCAGGTGTCTAAGAAGCCTGTCGAGCATATAGTGACTGTGGCATCCTCCACTCCCCTGTGAGCCTGTATGCAAACTGCAGCGGGTCCACTGCATACTCAGTTTTCCTCAGGACCTCAGATCTGATCAGTTTTTCAAAGATTTTCATCAAAACTGATGTGAGAGCAAAAGGCCTAAAATCATTTAACGTGTTAGGATGACTGGATATTGGAACTGGAACAACTACAGCATCCTTCGCGACTTTGGGCACATGTTGTGCCTGTAGAGACCTATGTGGTAGAACAGAGGACTCAGTTCATGTGCACAGGACCTCACTAAACGGCCGCATATACCATCTAGGCCAGGTGTGGGCAATCCTGGTCCTCGAGGGCCGCTATTCTGCGTGTTTTAGATGTGTCCCTCTTCCAACACATTGCTACTTCTACTGGAGTCATAACTTCAAAACTGCAGTTATGGGGCAAGTGTATAAAACAGTGGGAGGGGGAGAGACAGAAAGAGAAAAAATAGAAAGTTTTCAGTTGATTGTGATCAATGTCAATCTGACTTGAGTTTGTCCAAAATCCAATGATAGGAGAAGGCACCAGGTGAGCCTGTGAGTGAGAGAGACAATTAATTCATCATTAATTTTACATACACGTTCGGCCTTGAGCACTGGCACCACTTTCTTTCCTTACTGGTGGCAGGCCACTTAATCTGGCAGTGTTCTGAGTGGCCGACTTTGGGTAGGGTTGATAGGGCTTGGAGGGTCTAACTCAAGTTATTAGTTCTGTATGTATGTAGACGATATATTTTTTTAAATGGCTACTGGTTATTTTCCTTGCAAGTATTGAGAGTTTTCCATGTGAAAATGTATGTATTGGTGCATGAGCGTAACATGACAAGTTTAACAAAACACTCACAACATATTTTTGGGGTCTTTTTCCTTTTATTTTCTGTGTTGGAGGAGTGTGTGTGGCTCCACTTTAAGAAGGCTGTCAGACAGGCTCCAGCCTCCATCTGGATCACTTCTAGAGGTGTGAACATTGTCATCAGCAGTCTCCTCCACTGCCCTTCACCACTGGCAGCACCTTGTTACATTTTCAGTTTCATTTACAGATTTTATGGAGTTGTTGTGGTAGGTTACCTCCCCCCTTGCAGGGCTGCAAAGAATCTTAATTATTAAACATTCTTATATAGATATGAAAATAAATGACTGTATTATAATTTGGAACAAACATGTCTTTTTTCATTCAGGGTACCTCACTTCTCTGTATGAATGAAGTCAGGGAATGGTGCACACACTTTGAGACATTACTCTGTACTTCTGCACGACACCCCGTCTCAAATTATGATGCAAATGATATTTTTCTCTGATTTTCCTAAATGGTCAGTGCAAATGACAGTCAGTATATTTTTCTATTCATCAACCGGTCGAGTAGAATTCAAATGTTATTGAACAAACCCCCCAATGATAACTTTTTTTTGTCCTTTTTTTAAAATAAAAAACTTGAAATGCACCATCCCACATTATTATGCATGGCACAGTTTGAAAACATTTTATAGGTTGTAAAGAACTGAAAAGGGTCATTTGTTGAATTTGCACCATTAGGAGCCATATTTACTGAAATGAAAAGCTATTTCAATCAAAAACAAAAAATTAATTGATACTGAAATAAATCCAATTTACATAATAATTTGAAACAGGATGTAGAGTGCAATCACCCCTCAGATTTCAGTAGCTATATCTGGCTAGTCTATAGTTACAGTGCTTCCTTTTATCAAGAAATTGTTGGAGAAGAAGGGATTCTTTTACCCTCACCCTCTAACATTTCAGAATACATCCAGAAAGAGAACACAGTAGTTATATAATGTGAAACATAAGCAGCAAATCAAACAGTATTTTATTAAATGAATTCATTAGGTCCCATTATTTCATTTATGGAGGACTTTACGGAGGTAGTAGTCGGGAAAGGAATACCCCATATAATGCTGAGGAGATAGCTCATTCCTAATGAAAACCATGAGAAATAGAGGAGAAGACTGGTAATAGTAGTTTTCTGGGATTTGATCATCAGTCAGAAGGAACTAAATAAAGAGTCAGTCTGAGCCACAACTACACAGAAAGCAGCTTTGCAGTGAGAATGCTTAGGACGTAGACGGTAGAGGCCACAATCAAATTTCATAAATCTGTACTGGATGCAGTTACAAATGTTGTTTATTTGTTATTTTTAAGGAATGTAAAAAAAATATTAAAGCTGCAAGCAGTGTTGGAAGGGCCCTCACCCTCCAGCTGTCCCCGTCCCCGGCAATTTGCCCCGGTCATGGCTGACTGCCCTCACTCAGTCCACAGCACCACCCAAGTGCAGTATGGTCCTTCTTTTTTGTCATGCAGGCAGGACAGAACATAACTGCAGTCACTGCTTGAAAGTGGAAATCAGGCACTGAATCAGGTTCATCCATGCGCTACACATATAAATGAAAAACCCACAGTCAGTCATGTATTTCCAAGCACAGATGTCATGACCTTTGGCCCCTGTAACCTGTGACCTCTGCCTGTCATTCTGTCTTACTGTGCCTGCACACAGTGAGCAGCATGCTGCTCTGTGCAGCTTTTTCTGTTGTGCAATCCAATGGAGAAAGCAGCCAAACCCACAGCTGTTTCAGCTTCCACTGGGTCAACACAGTTTTACCTACACATGTCATGAAAAGGTTGAATGAGTCACAACACTTTTATCTGTAAATGTTGTATTTACATGTTGTTGCTATGTTGTACTGTTTTCGAGTTATAACGGTTGTAGTGTTAGAGTTTTGTGTGCTGCCTGTCAGGTTTAATAATGTGTGTATTGCACACATGACCAGCAGAGGGCAGCAGAGCAGAGAAGACAGGGAGAAATCCAAGGAGCAAGTGGCTGCTCTTTGCAGCTTTCTCTCTCATTCAATCCAATGGAGAAAGCAGTCAAATCCACTCCTGTTTGAGCTTCCACTGAGTCAACATAGTTTTACCGACAAACTTCATCAAAGTTTTAAAAGAGTCACGAGACTTTGATCTTTAATTCTTGTATTTACATGTTTTTTCTATCTTGTACCGTTTTTGAGTTCTGACAGTTTTAGTTTGAGAGTTTTCTCAGCTCTTTCTGAGCTTTTACACTGTGTGTGTATTGGGGACTGCTCTCCTGCTCAGAGTGAGGTCACATGACCTGCAGTGCAGAGAGAGCAGAGAGGGGAGAAGGAAGAGGAAATTTTTTTTATAAAACCTCCTGAAAAGTACGGTGGCCCTAAAAGGACGTGGTTAACTATATTTTTATTTTCTCCATTTTCCCATGATAACAAGATAATTTCAGTGGTTTTCTCGAGATCTTGAGTTATTTTTCTCGTTATCTCGAGAAACGAGAAAGTAAAGTTTGGTTTTTTTCAAAGATTATAGGATGAATTATCTCATTATGATCATTTGACGTTACTGTGGTGGAGATAATTTTCTGGCGACTCCACCAAAATTATCTCATTATCACGAGAAAACAAAGGTCGTTTTCTCGTGATAATGAGATCATTTTCTGGCGACTCCACCACAGTAACGTCAAATGATCATAAATCCTAACCATGATGAGCAAAAGCACAAACAAACAGAAATAAAGTGCACTGTGTGGAGCAGTAGCGTGGAACGTTGTGTTCGGGATAAAGACAGTAATCAGCCTTTTGTTTTGATTTCTCAATCTCCAGAAAATTATCTCGTTATCAAAACCTTCCTTTTCTCAAGATAATGAGATAATCCTGTTTTCTCGAGATAACGAGAAAACCACTGAAATTATCTCATTATCACGCGAAAACTGAGAAAATAAAAATATCGTTAACCATGTCCTTTAAGAGCTTTTGTAGAAAAGTACAATAAAAATTGATCAAATGTTACACAAAATATGATTTTCTCGAAGGTTTTTTCGTGCTCTTTCATTCGGCATAGGTTAGAAAGCTGCCAGACTTATAGTTTAGTCTGTGGAGGGCCCAGAGTGACAGGGGTGCCTTTTTTCCCCATTCATTTCTATGGAGCTGAAGAGGAGGACACAGAGGAGCACTCCAACTTTGAGGGCTCATAAAATCCAAATGATTCGAGTAATGAAAAAACCCCAGAGTCATTTTGGTCAACACTGTGTCCTCAGTCATGTTTTAGCTTTTGAAGCCGCCACCATGTACATCCTGGGCGGAGATAGTGGAATTTTGGCGTTCAAATTAAGATTTAATCAATTTGTGGAGTTCCTATTGATTTTAGCCTAGGGGTATCACTGCATGATTTTTAGGTCTTGATGAGTACTACAATTTGGCTTTCCTTCCGCCTCTCTGTGATATTCCTGTGGGCCGCAGCGGGCACTTTCCTTGGCCTAGGTAGCGTTACAGAGCCCATTTTTGCACTGAGGGTTTTGGTTTTTGCATTTTATGAAATTTTTCATCAGGCCTGATGAGCGTGCCAAATTTGGTGAGTTTTTGCGCACGTTTAGGGGGTAAAGTAAGCCTCAAATACCCCTTTTCCACCAAACAAGAACAGGTGCTAGTGCCTGAGCCGGTGGTTAGTTGGTTCAGATCCCGTTTCTCCTATGAACTGGGTTGCTTTTTTATTGGCTAGGAGCCAAGTTGGGGCCATGTCACTGCATCACCGCAAAATGTCTATACGTCTGCATAGGTAGCCTGTTCTCCAAAAACCAGCCGCTAGCAAGCTAGCCGCTGTTAAAAAACTACTGTTACCCTGTTACTATCACTCCATGAAAATGATTTTTTCAGCGGATATTCTAGTTACAATATGACTGAGTTAACAAAGTAGTGTTGCATTGCTGTATTGTGGTATTTATTCAGTTTTGGGAAATCACAACGTCCTTCCTCGTCACATATGATGGCGAAGAGCATTAAGTGGAGGAGCTGATCATGTGTATACAAGTGCTGTTCCTGGTTTTACAAGTCTACACTGACATCCAGAGCCAAAACATCCAACTGTTAGTGGCTACCATATTTTCACTACTCTACCCTTCTACTATCGCTAGTTGTGTGGTTCTACCATTGCTCCCCCAGCTCCTGGCGTAGTCGCTGCTTACTCGGTACTTAGCTCTGGCTCAGCAAGGAAGTGGGGCCTGACTTAGTCCCAGTTTTAGTGGCTGGGGCCGGTTCTCGCAGCGGTGGAAACACAACTAAGTCAGGAACTGGCCCCAAACTAACACTGGAACAAAAAAAAAAAACCAACACCCTTTCAGAGTACTGTCAACATTCTATGCAGAAGAGAAACAATGATACACAAGACTTGGTTAGCCACAGGTCAGCAACAAATTGTAAAGTTGGCAGTTCAATCCCCAGCTTCTTCTGTCCACCTGTCAAAGTGTCCTTGAGCCAGACACTGAACCCTAAGTTGCTCCTGATTTTAGCTAGTGTCTTGGTTTATTGCCTTGCATCTTGCAGGTCTGTTTCCATTGGTGTGTGTGTGCGTGTGTGCGTGCGTGCGTGCGAATGGGTAAAGAGTGAGATAATAAAACATGTAAATCACTTTGTAGACCTAAGCTGAGGTTAATAATGAACTGAATTTATTCTGTCGTAATTGAACCTGTACTTGTGGACAAGAGGCAGGGAACACTTGGGACATGCAAAGGGGAGAACATGCAAACTCTGCATAGAAGACCTCAGTTGAGCTTCAAACCCACAACCTTCTTACTGTGAGACGACGGTGCTGTGCCACCATACCATATTGAATTCTGGCTTGAAGGTATTAAATAATTTCTTATGTATAATATATTCTAATTGATTCTGTGCATCTAAACAAAGGTGTTTCATTCAGGACAAAGCTAGGATCTCTGAGAGAGGAAACTTACTGGCGTACTGGCACTTATACCTCTCATAAATAGCATAATGTTGTGAAAGAGGTGTACGTTTAACAGCTTCTTGATTATCACTTAGAACAGAGATTTGTTTAAGTTGCTAAAACTAAGCCCAAATTAGCAACAGTGACACAGGCCAGAAAAGCCAAACTATAGAAAGGCTTCACAAACCAGAGGTGAAAGACTTTATCGTGGATACGGTACATGTCTAGGACTAGGTTTCTACCAATGTTTTTCTCATTAGAGAGCAAAAGAGAGAATGGAAATGTTTGTGATTGAGCAGGGTGAGCCTGAGCTATAGCGTATAGGATCTGCAGGAAGAACGCAGCCAGCAAAGAGACAGACAAGGCCTGACCTGAGCCAAGGTCACAGTCAGCTTTATTGTTGATGCATGATCTGTACATGACATGTCGAGGATCGAAATTAAATTACTGTCTTATCAACATAAAAACATACATACAAGCGATTAAGAATATACATATATATATATATATATATATATACATATGTATATGTCTATATATATATATATACATATATATATATATATATATATATATATATATATATATATATACATATATATATATATATATATATATATATATATATATATATATATATATATACATATGTATATGTATATATATATATATATATATATATATATATATATATATATACATATATATATATATATATATGTATATATATATATATATAGATATATATGTATATATATATGTATATATACATATATCTAT
>OOFC01049985.1:4897-15251 GCA_900323345.1 Pseudochromis fuscus
CACAGCTGCGTTGTTTTGTTTAGTTGTTTTTTTTTCACTCCTCCGACGCCGCGACACCGCGGTCAGGAAATCTGAGAAATTAATCAGAGCTATTGTTCTTCTACTTGTAACACACCGCAGTGTGTGTGTGTGTGTGTGGGTAAACTCACAAAAGAAGCTGTTTTGATACCAGTCGCTCTGGAGGGGGAAGAGCTGTGCAGTGATATTTTCCCAAAATTTCAGAGTGCCCAAAAAAAATGGAGGAAAAAAAAAAATGGAGAAAAGTATTTATAATAAGAAAAAAAAAACCCACAGACACACAATGCTCATTTGGGACTTCTTCGTTCTCATTCTCTCACATCCTGTAAAACCGATGGCTTGACAGTTTGAGCAGGTAATGTTTGAGGAGAGCATGGGGAAGGAACAAGCTCCCATTTCTACCTCGCTCAACAATTTTCAATCTGAGCTTCTTCTTGAAAACAAACAGCAGTCGAAAGGATTGCTGCCATGCCTTGCAATGTAAATCAATACCTCACTGATATAATGTTAAATATCCCACTTGTGATCATTACCTGGTTAATTTGTTACATTAGCAAAAATCTGAACATATATAACAAAAGGTTAATCAGATGTTGGCTCTGAGTGCTAAACTTCTAAAGTGTGTAAAGATGAAAGCTTCATATATCACTGCCAGGACGCTCGGTCAGACCTGTTTTTATCTACCTCCAACACTTTATACCTTTAATTCATAAAAGAAATATAAAATAGATTTCCTATTTCTTACAAGCCAGTGCAATATGATTTAGTGTCAGTTTCCCATCAGCACGGTGAATGAAACATTTTTACTTTGCCCTCACTATAACCCTAAAGCAGGCGGTTTGTGTTTTCTGTTATTTTCCTCAAATGTTGTCTTTTGTTTTCTGCATATTTCACTGTGTAACTGCAGCTATTTTAGTCAAAGTTGTTCTGTGAATGCAAAAAAAAAAACCCAACTAAAAAACATATAATAAAACACAGATACTGGCTCAATAAACAAAAGACTGATGACAAAATGAAAAATATACTTATTTTTCTGATATTGGAAGAAAACAAATATTTTAGCTTGCACAAGGGAAGTGATTGTGAATTTTATGCGTCTAATATTGTACTGTCATCATTTATTGGATATTTTCGCGATGCTGAACGATAGGTTGGGGAAATTTGTGCGATAGAAACACGGATTTTGTCAATAGCACCAGCGTGAATAAAAAGAGACAGGATGCAAAAGAGAAACACTGGGGGACTTGCGTGTCCGGGGTGTGATCGGTATATAAAAAGCACCATGTGATTTGTGTCCCGCTCCAGTTAGGAGGCTGCAGCCTCTAAGCCAGCACACCCAAGGAGAAGCATCCCACCTCGGGCTGCGGTCCCCATCTGCCTGCCCTCTCTCTGCCTCCTCTCCCTTTGACAAGGCCACAGCCCATGGTCATCAGTCTTCACTCTGCGCTGCACTCGTGTGTACGTGAAACAGAAGGAGCGAAAAAAAAAAAAAAAGACCAAGAAAAGAGGAAATAGAAAGAAGGCGTGACATTACAGATCCACCATCTTTTTCACCCCCCCCCCCACTCCCCTCTGGACAGAGCCGTGGTAGCGACTAGCTTGCTAACTGGCTACCCGAGATGACATGACATGTTTTCCCAACAGACCGTGGCTCCCTCCGTTCCTCCTTGGATCAAATCAAAACAGTGGGCTGATGCAGTATGATTGGAGCTCTGGTACTGTCTAATAGCCCAGAGACCCAGTCTGACGCATACTGTTGTCTCTATCACTGCCTGATTCACTGGAACAATTCCTCATATGCAAGCTACCCAGGGATGAGCGTCTAGCGGGAACAGAGCAATTTTTATAGCCCACAATGCGGCTTTATGGAAATGACAATGCAGGTTATGTCTTGGCAATGGTAGAGGAGGTACTTCATTTAAATAAAAATAACAACAGCACCGTTTAAAAACGACGTCATTACTGGTGAAAGTACAGAATTCAAAAGCTTACAAAAGCAATGTCGATGATATTTACTAAAGTGTCAAAAGTAACACTGCTCTCTGTGAAGAAAAAGAAAAGGCTCCTTTGATGGTGTCACATTATACAAAGTGTATATCTAATTTGAATTATTTTACATACTGTAGTTCAATCTTCAAAAATGCCCAATTTCAGGAAGATATTTCTGAATACAATTACACTCTCAAAACCCTATTTTCATAGAACAAGTCTGTATCTGTACAATAAGAATAATACATATTTAACAAGTTTTCAATTTTAACCAGTCTTTAGGAAAGTGCTGTAAAAATGAGTGAGGCCGGGTGCCACACAAAAGTGAAACTCATGAAAACAGAAACTCCCTATAATGTTATCATAATCTGTACTTTTATAAATATAATGACAATGTGACAATGTGAAGGGGTTCACATTCATAAAGGTGAATTATTACTTGAATCTGCTGTTTCAGTATTGAGTATGGGTGTGCTTCTCTCCTCTATATGCAGATCTTGATATGATTCAGAAACAATGTGGTTTTAATATGAGACGATTAAATACAATTTGTTGTAATGTGATACAATACAATGTAATATGATCTTTACAGTTGCTTAGTCCATTTTCCGTTATTTCATTACAAAATAAAATATGACAATTTCAGAAAAAACGGGATTCATTACTGTCTTTAAGTATTTACTGGCTTCATAAATCATCAAGGAAAGTATTTTTGTTATTTTACGGTATCATGGGATAAAAATGTGCCATTTCAAAATCATATATCGTGTTTATTACCACTGCAATAAACACAGACAAAAAAAATACTTTGTGTATGAACAATTTGACATTATGAATATAAACTTCAGTCTGTCTCACGCAAACACTACACTAACCTAACTGTGGTTTATGCTTCAGTAAACCAATAATAACTTCAATATTGGGCCATCACCGGATTCATATTATATTTATTTCAATCCACAAACACGCAGATCAATGTGCTTTTATCTTTAACGTTTAAAAACCAATTACCATCTTTCAGTACATTGTCATACAATCTGTGACTGGCTGGAGAATGCTGAAGCAGCTAAAGAGCGAGGGTGAGGAGGAGACCAAATCAGAGTTAAAAGAGTAAATGTTTCTCTTATTTCTGCCAAATAGACAGAAAGGTGATTTAATTTGGGCAGCTGTGGCTGAGGTGGTACAGCGGGTAACCTATGAATCGTAAGGTTGTGGGTTAGATCCTCCTGTCCACATGTCAAAGTCTCCTTGGGCAAGACACTGAACCTTAAGTTGCTCCTAATGGTGGCTAGCCCCTTGCATGGCAGCTTGGTAGCCATTGGTGTGTGAGTGTGTGTGTGAATGGGTGAATGAGTTGCCTTGTAAAGCGCTTTGGGACCGAGCTAAGGTCATGAAAGCGCTGTATAAATGTACTCCATTTACCATTTACCATTTAATTCAAATGAATGCTAATGTTTTACTTTTTTACTGTGTGAAAATGCACAAGTGGTTGTTAACCCTCTGACACCGAGGCAGTGATATAGTCACTAGAATAAACCAAGTTACGGAAATTCCTCAACCATTTGCGCTAGTGACATGATTGCAGCTGATTCTGAAAGCCGACAAGTGGAGCATTTATATTACCTACATTACGGTAGTGTATGGATGCTCCGCTTGTTGTCTTTCAGATTCAGCTGGAATCACGTCGCTGGTGCAAGTAGACGAGGAATTACGGTGATTTGATTGACACGTCACTTTCTGTGAGCAGCTAAATGTTCGGGGTAAAGAGGCTAACTAATCGCTAACTAAGTAATAACACATCAACGCTGCTTTCACAACTTGTTTCCTCTGTTCCAATGTGATTAAAAGTATCTTAATGCAGTCAATCGGAAACTAAAAGTAGGAATTTAAACAATATTTGAGATATAACTCTAACTATGTAGTAACTAGTGAAGTAAAAAGAACAATATTTCCCTTTGAAATGCATGGGAGCTGTAGTGTAACATCAACACTCAAAGTCAAAGCAATATTTGCACCTTAGAGGAAAATGTCAGCATCTCAGCAACAGGAGACCAAACACAAACATTTGCAGACTTCCTGCTGTGAGCCACCACTGCCACCATTACAATCACAGTGACCCACAACTCCTCCTCTAAGTCTCTGGAGTTCCTCTGCCGCTCCGCCGCCACTCGGCAGCAGCCACGAGTATCCTCTCTCGGTCTCTCACGCTCCTAATAAGAATATCAGCTCTCTTAAAAGTCATCAAGCACAGATGTAAAAAGGCTCGAAAGCACGAAATTGCAGAGACTGGAGGGCTTTACTTATGCAACCGTAGCGTGTGCAATTCAGGCCTCGAATGGGTAGAGCCATGAAAGACGTACAGTACAGAGAGAGAGGGTGTAACAGAGAGGAAACACCAAAGAACTGAAGAAGGAGATAGGGTCAAAGAAAGACAGCATTTCATGACACAGACATGCAATTCAGGAGGGTTTTGTTTTCCATTTTTTCCTCCAAGCAGGTGGCCTGGACTCAAAGAGCGCAGCAGCAGCAAGCTTATCATGTTGACGCCTTATCTCCCATTTTCACCTCTTCAAAGCAATAAACACACAAATCGGAGCAAGTGGAAGATGGGAAATGCCACGAGAACAGAGGGCGACTCTTTGAGGATCAACGCCGCCACAGCGCTCCCTCTGTTTTCATTAGCAGGTACTGTCCTGGAAGCCTGCACGAGGCCGTCGATGGCGCTGCGGATTATCCTGTATGCACGGGATGACCGATGTGAACAGAGTCTGAAGCATGAAGGACACAGATCATGTCAGCCAAGGCAAAGGCATATTACAACAGAGAGCAGACCTCAAGGACTCGAGTAGATTAAAACTGATTGAAATCCCATTTGTGGCATTTGAGGTTCTTTTTTCTGGCAGCTCTCACCCTCCACCCTCCTCCACCCACGACTCTCTTTTCCAACATCCCCAGAGTGAGCAGAGTCGAAGTCTGAATAAACAAATAAGATTGCATTTGTGGAGACAAGCATCTCAGATTTGCATGGCAATAATATCAAGCTGTTGGATTTTGTAATATGAACAGCAATAAAGAAGCATGTGTGTGTGTGTTTTTGATAGGAAGCAACGTGACAATATGGAAGGACGTAGTAAATTACAGTCGCACGTGGGAAAATACGCACACGCAGATGTGCCATTGTGCACATGCATGCTCAAGGCCAAACAATAAATTCAGTCGCACACAAACCTTCGGCTGCAGTAAAAGTGTCACATGATCATAAAAAAAGATAAATTATGCATAAAAGTCCCAAGATGATTGAGATTATATATTTCAACATTGTACAGAATTATCATGTTTGCTGCATAATAATGCTGTAACTTACGGTTGTATTATATTTACATCATGGTCATGTGTAACTACATTATGTTATTTTCTATCTTCATCTTAAGACAATAAATTTCTAGTTTATTGTACTAAGATGTATGAAGCTAATGTGGTCTCATTTCTTTAAGGTCAATTAGCAACACGTGCACTGTTGTAGTTTATTATATATGAATAATCTTTTAGATTTTCATGTAACAACTTTCTTACACATCTAAATTAATTCTAGTCTTGGTCCAGTACACATCACAGCATCATGGCGACAGGATCTGCTGCGCTGAATGCAAAAACATATATACGGACACGAAGCCCCCTACTTTCTCATGGCGTCGGATCATGTGACCACCAGAGGTCACCATGGTAACCAGGCCTATTTATGTGAATTTGCTCAGTGATATTGCATTTCATTCTTTCCTTGTTGTTTTTATATTCAATAATTTAAAAAATTAAATAAAATCTCTACATTTATCAATCCTCTTTGATGTTCGCGGCGCGCCACTCGACCCCTTATGCGGCATCCTCCGTCGGTGAAATGGCACCAGTTTGGAATTTTTCAGTGTTTTTGCTGACCCTAATTCAACTTTTGATCGTAAAAATTAGACACATTTATATGCCATCTCTCCCTGCCACACATCGCACTGCTCCCGGTCCGCCATCTTGTCTAGTGACCATCGGTGCTCACTACTTTTCAAGATGCATTGTGGGAAAATTTGCGTGCACTGCTTTTTTCGGCTTAAGCAATTCGGACACGACTGGAAATGGCGTAACCCCCTATATAGTGCTCTATATAGGGAATAGTGTGGACATTCGGACACAGCCTGTATTATTTTGAGTAAGTGTAATTCATTTAGATAAGGTCCAGCCCCGCCGCGACCTGATTGGATAATTCATTAAACAGATGTGTGAACTAAAAGAAGAATGATTATCTTATTGTGTGATTAAAATGTTGTAGCACAGTTCATTTGGGTCACGTGAATTCACAACATTCACATTTCTCTCTGGACTAAATTGCACATTTTTGTGGTTAATAAATGTTTAGGTGGAGTGAGCGAGTTGAGATTTACATGAAATGCAAACATGACTTTTTTTTTGGCCTTGCAGATCTACAATATATCTACTCACCTGAACAGGAGGCCTGTTCTTTGCACACCAATATTAATACTGTCCACATTTAACCCAGCAGCCTGCATGATTTACTGTATAATTTCTATTCAAATTAAATTATTCCATTATCCAACTTCATCCTTGCAGAAAGCGCAAACAACAAAATAACCACCAGGTCACTTCTGCCGGGGTCCTCATTACTCAAAACAAAACAGTTATTGATTATAATTACAAGCAATATTTTTTTAGTTGCAATGTTAAATGAAATGTTGTCTATTTTGGATGAGTAATTAAAGTGATTAAAACACTTAAAAAAAAAAGAAAAACAGCAGCCAAAAATGTTTTTAGTGCGTTATTATGCTAAGCACTTTAACTCGGTTTAGTGGATTAAATGAGCTCTGCGAATAAACCTGAGTTGCCTTAATGACCATTTTACAGTTTATTTAAGAGTCTTTATCCTGCTATGTCACAATGTGTTTCATGCACTCTAATAATGACCGTGTAACGTATATGCTTCCTTTTTTGCTTGTACTGCAGACCGACTACAACTGCCGTCCACCCGCGCCGGTCTCTTAAACCCAGCTGATAAGCCTAAGCTCTCTTCAAAATAAGAGGAGTATCTCGCCTCCACAAAATGCCACAGTGCACCACAGAGCACCACAATGTGACAAATACCTCCTGATATTATCTAGATACTGTGGATTTATGAAACATGCATACCGGTTACTCACGACAGCAAAGAGACTCCACGGTGCAGGTGGTCATGTCTACAAGATCAGATTTGAATTTTTTTCACGTGTGTCAGTGTGGCCACGGGAGGGAAATGATTTCGGGGGGGAAAGGTCAGATCTCCAATGTCACGTTCACCTCTACCGGTGTAAGTCTTTACACACACACCTCGTGCGTTTTACTCCTATGATCAGCAGGTAAAAATGGTCAAACAGAGCGCTGAGGATACACAGCTCCTCCAATCAGAGCTACTACTGTGAAGACACAGCTGAGTAACAGGCAAAACAAGACATCCAGAGTTACAGTTCACCGCAGGTCTTTCCTCATAATAGAGCCGTTTATTCTGCCTTCACCTGAGCACACAACCTCCCCTCCCTCCACGGGCAGAGGCCACATCATGAGACAGACTGACAGCCACTCTCAGAGGCAGTGAAATGGTGATGGGTCTGTTGTAATAACCACAAGATTTCTTCGAATCCTCCGAGCTGTCATGGAGCCATAATGGTGACCGGAGAAAAGACGCAAGAAGACATCGCTCAAGCTTCTGCCCATTAGAAAGATGTCTGGGAGGACGCCATGGCAACAACTAATGAGCCTCCTTCTCGCCACTGTAAACAACCATTAGTGTTTTCTTTTACTTTTTAGTTCTTGTTTCTCTCTTACATAATTCATCATCATCCAGTGGAAAACATATAACTCCAAATGGGGCGGTTTTGAATTTAAAAACCTGGGAATGTATATAAAAATAACTAAAGATAAAAACAGGGCTTTCTTCCTTAGATCATGAAACATTGTAGATTCAATCTGTTTTTGCATGGAAATGAGAGTATTTACATTTTAAACAGGAAAAGAAAAGGACTGGTGTGTGTGTATCCAACAACAACTGACTTATGATACATGTTTTAACACCTATATTTCACTAAAATTTTGTATTTGTACATTTATTTTTATTACCTCCACCAAGGAGAATATGTTGTTGCATTGGTTTGTCTGTCTGTTCGTTAGCAAAAGAGAGGTATTACCCAAAAAAGAAATAATTTTGTCATAATGGGTGTATGTTTTAACAAGGTAGTGTTGCTATTTCACCACAAGAGGGCAACACTGTTCAGTATACAGCATGAATACAGCTGGATTATGCCTTGGTGGAGGTTGTGTTTCTAGCTTGTGATGATTAATTACTGACAGTTTGCTGGACAATTTAGTTTTTGAGTAGACAGCTGAACATATTAGTGCATCTCTTAAAAATCGTTGGGTTTTTTTGATATATCTGTGCGAGCAAACACCTGATCCTCTTTGATACGATGGCCACAGATGAACACAGCAGACTTAACATCAACCACAAAGAAAATTAGCTTTTCTAATAATTTGTTCGACAAAAATATTAACAGATGTTCTTTGGTTGAAAAAGTAAGTTTTGTTGCCTTGAGGTGTTTTGCATAATTCTCCACCTGTCTCTTGCTGAAACTTTTGACAACACTCAGATGCTAAATCCCTTCAGTCGGTTTCAAATCCTCCCACAATGATTCAGATATGTTTTTTTTTTTATGCTCCGTTACATCCTCCTGAGCCATTCGTCCGATAAATTTCCTTGTGTGGTTAGGATCATTAACTTGTTCAACGGTCAAACTCCAGTTGAACTTCAAATTTAGGATGGGTGTCTTCAACCACTCTTTGTTATGATGCAGAGTACGTCACTGAACCAATGACTGGGAGGTGCCCTGTCCCTGAGGCAGCGGAGGCTCAAACCAGAACATTTCCAGCAACATGCTTCACAGTGGGTATGAAGGCCTTGGAGAGCTCTTTAGATCTTGGCATGGTGACACCGCACACTTCAAAACAAAGACAACAGCAGCAGAGCCTCAGTGTCAGAGGTTTAAATGAGTCATATTCAATCTGTCTCCCTGAGGAAATTCAACTGATCTGAAACTTCTGATTGTAATTTGATGGATTTGAAAGTGTCATAAGTACCTTCCTTTTTCTAAGCGTCTGATTTGTTTTGTTTTTAATTTAAATCATGAAAATGATTAAAAATGCTGTCTTTGTTTTGTTTGAGTATCTCACCTTTATTAACAGATACTATTTCAAAGAAGATCAAATGTCAACTATATCAAAAGTCAAACATTTCTGTTTACTTCATAACAAATCTGTTTGATCTGAAGTAATTACACTAAAGATCAATCACATGAATGCTAAAAAAAGTCTTGTTTGTGAAGATGGGCTCGTACAAAAATGCGATCGTATTCTAATTTTTTTCTTGATTTAGAAAATATAGGTCAAAAGTTATAATGTTCACAATTGCAGCAGCAAATATGTATTTTTTTCTTTTCCACACTGATTTCTTGATCCATAAAACATTACAAAATAGCTTAAAGTGTCAATCAAAAAATTACTAGAGTCCAGGGTGACAAGTGTAAATTACTTGATTACTGTCCAGAACTAAGATTTGGACATGGCACACTCACAAAACAAAATCTTGCACTTGCAAAGCCTGAAGCTGTAAGAGTTTTGGCAATTTAGCATCAAACTGTCTTAAACAATTCATTTTTTGTCATAATTGTTACAATTAATTTTCTGTTGATCCTTTAATTGATTATTCTGTTGTGTAATTAATAATTATAACAAACAGATGATGAAGATTTTTAACTCCACTAACACGGATCCTTGTGTTGGTGGAGGATGTAGAAATGACCCTGTGTGAGTCTATGAGTGTAAAAAGATTTGATGCCAACATAAAAACAGCTCTGTGATCCACTTTGCTCCACACTAGGTTTATCCACCTTAAGCCCCGACCAGAAAAACATCCAAAACAGCCAATGCCCTTGCTGCCCTAACACTGTTCCTGCAGCTCTCCACATCAATATAACTTAATTTTACATTTAATTTTCTTCACCTGCTTCAAGGTCAACAACGATTCAATGGAAAAACCAAGCATGCCTCCGGAAAAACCATATTCATGTTTAAGTAGTTTCCACTCAAGTGGCCCCTTAACACAAAGCAAGCTAATCTCGGACCCCGCCCCCCCAGCCTGTCCTACCCCTCTTACCGTCCACACAGGCGGGTCTGGCTCTTGTAGTTCCAGCGATCTGGCCCTTCTTACAGGCGCAGCGGGCCGTCTGCCTGGCGATGGTCCGCCGTGGTTGGCTGCTGTCCC
>OOFC01049985.1:18475-33739 GCA_900323345.1 Pseudochromis fuscus
ACCAGCCAAATAACAGACGACAAGAGGCAAATCAATAGGCCAAAGTTTTAGTGGTTAAGTAGGTTTTTGTTATGAAGCTTTAGCTGTTTAGGTTGCAGTAACAGATGTCTGGCTTATAGGACACACACACACACACACACACACACACACACACACATTCCTCCTTTATGCCTTCTCACTTAACTCCCTCCTCCCTCTCGCAACTCTTCTGTCTTCTGTGGGTGATGCCGGATAATGACTTGTCATGTAAGCTCCTGCATCTGTATCTGAATCTATCTGCATCCCATCCACCCCAGCGCTTCCTGCTTCCTCTTTTGGAACTCTTTCATTGCGAGAAGCTGGACAGACTGTTAGCCTGTCTTATGTAATCTCGCCGTGGCAACTGAGGTACCACGCGCCAAGTCAACAAGTTCAAAGATTGCGGCTGATTTGACGTCGCGATTCTCTGTTCTTGTGCTATGTGCAGCCAATGGAGCTCATTAATTGACTACATTACATCAAACCAAAAAGCATTGCTTTTACTGCCACAGCTGTAGCTGCCAGGAAACTGAATTAATTTCTTTTTCATGTTGTTGTCGTGAGAAAAAGTATATTGTCTTCTATATAGCAGCACTGACTTTTCATGGAGGATGATAAAGAATCTTCTCATTTTAAATCCAGCATAAAAAAAAAAAGAAATTATTGTTTTGTGCTGGCATTGTGTTTAGAGATCAATGTTGACAATAGGACTGAATAAAACACGTCACACAGACATTTACTGAAATCTATGACTAATCTCTGTGTCGGGAAAATTATCCAGAACTATGTTGTTTAAACATTTTCAACAACACCAACAACAGCGTTTTTTTCTCAAATTAAAAGTGATAATAAATTAAAAGCCAGGTCTTTAATAATGGCCAAGGTCATGGTCGATACAAACAAATTAAAAATGGATTTTAAATACAGGGACAGGGTGAAATAGGGTTGGAGAATTTAAATATATCATGTGCCTGCAAATGTTTCACAGTAAAAGCCTGTTGAGAAATGGTATCAACTGAAATCCTAGAGAGCTTTTAATTTGAAACATCTACAGGCAAAGTTGAGTTTGTATTAGTAGTGTAATACAGTAACTTTAATGTTTAGTTATCTCTTAAAACAAGGCTTCATATGACTAATAAATAAAGGAAGTTAGAAATAAAGTCACACCTCTAATACAAGCCTGGTTCAAATAGAGGCCAGTTACCTTCTGCAGGGGAGATAAATACACAGTCACAGTCACTATTTGATTAAATACAGCACTTTGCAAGTCACATAGCAAACCATATGTAGTCAGTTAGCCAGCATACTTCATAGTGTTTATTTACTGTCAAAATTATTGATCAAACCCTGATAGTCCAAAGCTATGCTAACAAATCTGAGAAGCTGAAAGCTAATGTAGGCATGGCAACATACTCATGAAGCTGACAAGCCGAGGTTTGGAAAGTACACGTTTACCTTGTCTAGGTATTAGCATGCTAATGCTAACTAATTGAGACGAAACAGAACACTGCTTCACAGGGATGTCCACCCACATTAAGTCATCCTAAAGGGGGATACAAAATATTTTACAGTTGTACACTCAATTGTCACCCATACATTTCATTTAAGACCTAAACAAAATGTAACGTTAGTGAGACCTGATGAAAAGTCAGAGCACTAAAGGTCCTCTATCCAAAGCCAGAGGTGTAAGGGGAAAGGTCAAGAGTCTTAAAGTTAGTCAGACTCATCATTCTCTGAAGATCGGTGAGCTACTTCAGTCTACACCAGGGGTGTCCAATCCTGGTCCTCAAGGGCTGCTATTCCAACACACCTGATTCAAATGACCAGGATCGTTAGCAGGCTTCTGCAGAGCTTTATGATGAGCTGGTCATTTGAATCAGGTGTGTTGGAAGAGGGACACATCTAAAACATACAGGATAGTGGCCCTCAAGGACCAGGATTGGACACCCTTGGTCTACACTGACTAATCACCAATCAACAGACTGATACTGCCATCGCTCTAAGTCGCTAGTTTCACACACAGGAAGAACATATTGTGTCCTTCCTTTGTTTAATATTTGGGGTGTGAATCTCAAGTCTTTCAGAAATCCGTCTGTAGGAATATGCCAAAGAGAATTAGACTTTTGTACCAGTCAGAGACAGCTGCTGGCGTTCTAGGTGTTTGCAGTTTTTCCAAATATTATGTGAGAGAACTTGAGGACAAGCTGGTCTCAGTCCCTCAATAATGTGGCAGTTGACTTCATTGCTTCTTTTCTAAAACAAATTGCTCCAAGCATCCCCGTGGCTCAGCTTCCAGAGCACAGTGCCAAGGATAGCACGTACACTGGCACTGCGAAACACAGCAAAACTAAACAAACAAACAAACAAACAAAAAAAAAAAAAAACAGGACTGAACCAAATCTCTCCAACACAAGAAAGCATTGGCCCGGAGGGATCTGCAGAAAAGGTTAGAAAATATTACAGGATACACAGCTCCAATGAGGCAGCTTCCAGACAGCATGAATACGCAATTGGTTCTTAAACAACTTCTGTATTTCTGCTGGGAATTAAAATTGTATAGTAACAGTCATTAACGATTTTTATGCATGCAAAGATGCAAGATGTAGTCCAATCTTCTTCACAGTCATCCTGTGAAGAAATTGGGCCGTGAAAGGAAGAAACAGTAATCCTGTTTTCTGGAATTGCCTCATGAATAGTGGGAAAAATCCAAAACTGGCGGGAGTCCTCCGAAACTAACCCAAAGCTTGTACCAGTAGCGCTATGATTTATCATCACCCTTATCGGCTTCTGTTGTTGAGCAGTTGTCAGCTTGGCCAGCCAAATGGCTGATTAAAATGTATGTGTGGCCACCCTAGAGTGAAATGAAAGCTCTGACTGTGGCAGAAGATGGATTCATGTGGCAGAGCGTATGGCTTAATACAATGTAATGTTATTGACATGCTCCTATGCTTTATTATTTCTCCCCCCGCTCTTCAGCACATTACGATTGCTCTGCCATACACAGGCGTTTGACAAATGTCCAGTACAGCTACAACGCAGGGAGACATGATATTTTTTTCCCTTTTCTACTCCCTGTATCTTTTTGCCTAGATGTCTGAGAGCATCGTTTTTTTTTTCCACAAGGCTCTTTTTCATTCATTTTTAAAATATATTCTTGTTTTTGCTGCTCAAGAGATCCAAAATGCAACTAAAAGCTGCTTCTTAGAGTCTCAATCTGCTGAATCAAATGCTTAGATATTTATAAAATGTGTGGTTTAGGCTTGGTAGGAGGGGTAGGTGCAGGTTTTTTTCAGTTTATTTTTTTCTTTTGTCCTTTGAAAATCTGCAGTGTGCGAGAGTCATGCTGGGACTGCATACTGTGCAACACAAGAAAAAAGCTATTTCCAATATATTTCGGCGTGTCCTAAATCTACTGAAATTCAGTGAACATACTGCAGTGCCGTTTAACAGTTTTTAATTAGCTCACATTGTGGAGAGATACTTGTGGAGCCATACATGAGAAAGAGGAGGGCTCACATCCAAAACAAAAATGGCCACAAAACGTTTGCTGATGGTAAATCATCACAACAGCAGACAGGTCCTCAGCTATAAATTAAACTGATTTTACTTGAGTGAGAGTAATAGACTTGCTGTCAGTTGACATTGGCTGTGAACTAATAAGTTATGACCAAGGCTATAAATGTGGATAAACCCTCCCTTACCTGAATTACAGTCATCGGCCAATGAGGGCCATGACGATGAAAGATGGTCCTATCAATCCCCATCTTAAGTTAAACTCCATAAATACAGTTTTTAATGCAGATAAGTGTTAGAGTTCCCCATAAAAATAACATGATGCAGCATTTTTCAGATGCTAGATGCTCATCTTTACTTTTTATTGAATTTTAAAAACATAGGACAGAGCACATGACAAGACAGGACACAGAAGCAGAATAATGATGGGACACAAAGGACACACAGTGTAGAAACACTGATATGAGTGTGCATGTCTTGTAGTCTAGTGGGTGTAAATTTGTGTGGTGTGGGTGTGTCCAACTCTTTTCAGTTTGGAGGCTGTATATGTATATGTAATGGGAAATTTGGGGACGGCAGTGGCTCAGTGGTAGAGCAGCTGTCTACCAACCGAATGGTCAGTGGTCCAATTCCTGCTCCTCCCAGTTGCTGTGGGTGTGTCCTTGGGCAAGACACTTTACCAACCTTTGCCTTGTATGAATGTTCGGTGGTGGTCGGAGGGGCCGTAGGTGCAGACTGGCAGCCACGCCTCTGTCAGTCTGCCCCAGGCTTCAGCTGTGGCTATCATAGCTTACTACCACTGGTATGGCTAGGTATGAATGAATAATGGTCTCTGTAAAGCGCTTTGAGTGGAAAAAAACTTTAAATCATTCTCAAAAGTTATCTTTGTGCAGTTAGGTGCCATCACTGGGCAATATCTAATTACTGATAGTTTTTTTGTTTTTTGTTTTTTTCAGATGACGACCTGAGCACTATTAGGAAGAGGAGACTTAAGAAAATGACATTTGAATGACTTGTGGAAAAAAAAGTATTGACTACACATATTGAAGTATTTCATAATTGAAAATGGTTATTTTTGAATTGAAGACAATTGGAGCCAGAGGTTTTTGGAGCCAGCCTCCAGTGGCTGTTGGGAGTTGCACTTTTTTGCACTCATTCACGAGCCTCATTTTGGAGCCCCTCTTGCTTCGTCCATTTCTACATAGAGTCTAAGGGATGGAAGTGGAATTGGAAATGCCTCCTGGAGGCAATGCTTTGCCGCTCACGATTACAGCTCTACACTCTTGTATCATGCATGAGCACCTGTTACTTTTGAGACTAAATAAACTCCATAGAAAGTACATCAACTGGTCCGATGAGGCTGCTGAGTCTCACAGAGAGACTGCAGCCTGTATTCTGAGCAAGTCATTACAGTTCGAGCATGAACTTTTCACCCCATGCTCAGACACATGTTTGAAAAACTGAATGAAAACCTGTTACATGAACATATACATGTAAAGCAGAAAGACAGTATGTATTAAAACAGCCTGAACCTCCACCTCCAATAATCCAGCTGTACTGATGCTGTCAACTGAACACTGTTGCCCTCTTGTGGCACAACAACAACATTTACCACAACACAAGGATTTTTCAGAGGATTCATCCATGTTGAGAATTTGGATTTATTCAAATTTGGTTTAAAATTTCAAACCACAATGCCTGATTTAGAAGTAGGTTGATAATCATCACCTGAGGATACAACGTTGCAGCTGAGAAAGAAGGCAATAACTTTCAAAATAAACTCCAAACATTAGGATTGTTTTTTAATCTATTCATGGTGTAGATTACCCATATCCCCCAAGATAGATTGCAAAAATAAAATTTCACAATTTGAGAGGTTGCAGTACTAGTCATGACACTATATACAAAAGCATATCGATAGAGTGTTTATCCTATATCACAGTTTGTCAGAAGGCTGATATTGGACAATTTCGCAATAACACAGCAGTGCTGAAACTGGTACAAGCAGCCCATAGGAGTCATGCTGCTCCTTACACTCCGACTATTGAGGTTGGAGCCAAACAAGCCTCTGACATCGGCATCCTTGGAAGCACTGTGTCTCACTAGCAGGGCTAAAAATATGCTGTGTAAGGTGAGTAACCTTAAATGCTGAAATATAACATATTGATTTGTGTATTAAGCAAACAGTGTTGTCATGGTGTCTCAGAGGAGCCAAACGACTTGTGTGTGTGCGTGTGTGTGTGTGAAGGAATAGGAATTACAGCAGTGCCAGCTGACAGAGATGCTCTTTTCTAAATATCAAAATGATGCATGTAATGGATAAAACTAACAAAAAAAAAATCTTTTCCACATATTTGCCATTTAACCCAGAAACGATGCATGGCAGCCTGATGTATTTGGAAACTAGCATCACATCTGTTCTGCTGAAGAGGACAGAATGTGTACATATGTGTGTGTGTGTGTGTGTGTGTGTGTGTGTATACAGAGTAGACACTGCCAGCTTAAAATGCTATATCATTCCAGCACGCTACAGCTGTTTGGATTGAGAGAGAGAAGAGAGAGTCCGCCGCCAAGACTGTAAGTCTGAAATCCCATTTTGGATCCAAACGCTGCATTAGTAGAACCTTGATGTCATCCCACTACCCCGAGGCCCGGCGGGCTAGTTTTTAAATGAATCCTTTTAACAAGCCTAATCAGAGGCAGGGAGAGCCAACTCGACAGCATGTGGTGCAACGGCAAGGAGGGCGGAGCAGACAAAATTACAGCTGTAGGTAAAGAAGCAGGAGGAAGATGGAGGGTCTGAATGAAATCTCCATAACGACCTGCACTTAAGCAGCAGAGCGAGGTAGAGCCGAAACAGTGAAGGCAGACAGTTACTGTGGACTTCAATATATATGGAGGCTGGACCTTGATGATCGCTGAACGCCGTTTGAAGACGCAGCAGTGTGTCCTTGATGTTTAAACGTGTAACAAACAGTAGCGGTGTGGTTTAGATTGTTGTCAGAGCTGAAGTCCCTTCAAACTGCTCTGACTTGCAGCACATCCTCCATCCCTTTCATTCTGATACAGTGACCAAAAACTCATCACAAAGCTAGCCCTTAAAATTATTAATAGCCCGCCTATGCTGCCATGAGTCAGAGAAAGTTCTGGAGACAATTCTCATTGGGAGCACTCTCTCATCATGACGAGGGAGAGAGGAAAGGAACTGTGGCCTGGCCGATCTATTTTGGGTGAAGCGAGCTTGTATGAGCGCTTCACTTGCTTTGTGGAAAAGTGATTTGATTTTCCTTTTCTGCGGTTTTCCCCTAAAATGCTTGGGCAAGCAGCGGTCCCACCAAAGCACTCACACACACACACTATAAAACACAAACACATGCATAAAAGAATATCAGCACAAATGCAGCAAATAAATGCCAAATATAACCACAAGATGGACTTCAGTCTCCACTTCTTAGCTTCATGCAAATGCACACACATAGATCAGATAACTAAATGTTGCCATTCAACCACAACCTCAGAAAGCTTCTGTTCCCAACACAGTTCATTAAGATAATTTTAGGCTCCTAGCATGTTCTCAAAATTGCCATTTTGAAGCACAACCCAATTACAGAATTAAACTGAGTTGACTTCGATTTGATTAGCTTTCAGTGTGGAACGTATTTCCATCCAGGCTGAGATGAAACTTTTTTTTTTCTGGATAAAAACAGAACCTTTCCAAGATGGCTACCAAAGTGCGTAAACCTGAAATCGGCAGTTGATGCTAGGACAACATTTTAAAATTGCCTTTACACAGACTTAATTGCATTCTTGTTCACCTAAAATGTTTGTTTACCATTTTACTAGTGACGAAGCGTTGCGACACATTACCCAAACTGTATCAATACGTGTCGGTACTGTGCTGCTCAATACTGACACCTGTTGGATCTTAACAATCATTACAGGCAGTCTAGCTGACAGACTCAGCTGACACACTGATTTAATGACGTAGCCATGGCGTTGAATTGTGTATGGACGTGTCCAAACCAAACAACAACTGAAATGTCTATTATGGGGTCATCTATACACTAAGAGGCATCAGACTGCTACAGAGCTCCATGTGCTTGTGTTTGTTTATTTCTGCAAATTTACCTGAATGCGATGACATCCCTGCTCGTGACAATTCGTTACTTTCAGCATAATGGCACGACTGTTTGAGGATGTTTATGTACTTCTCTTTGAGGCAGGGCGGATTTTATTTATATATATTTAGGTTATAGGACCGACGTGCTTCCTTGTAAACACAGTTTGGCGATACAGACGAAACAGCAGCTGTATCATCACATGACTTTCTTAACGCAATACGCGCACCGACACGGGGTTTTGCTCTGTGAGTTCGATACATGTGCCGCCAGATCCAGCACTACATTTTACAGACTGTCAAATGAATCAATTCATTGCTAACAAACAAAAGACACATCACATTCTTACATAAGGTCAAAGCATATCCACATTTTTGTTTGACTTTTTGCAAAATTCAAGGCTTAGAGACATACACTCTGCTTTTTTTTCATCCTTTTTACTACATTGGCTTGTTAATAAAATAAATTCACTCAGTCCCTGTGTAGCTTAACAAGGTTTTCATAATGAAGCTAGGGCCCCTTTTTCCTGCTGTGACCTTGTGTAAAGCACGTAAAGAATGGCGTTTTCCCAAGAGAGACCCCCTTTTCCCCAGTGTTAGTGTTTTAGAATAATGAACTCTGCTTAATAACAGGGTGCTGGCGTGAAACAATGAATGATCATCAATTAAAACGGCGAGAGAAAAGGGAAAACAAATGACCTCCGTAACCCTTGGTAACATGGGAAAGCTTAGGCGCGTACACACACACACACACACACACACACACACACTAGGGCCACTTCACTCCTGCAATTAAGCACATTTTCCTCCCCCTGAGGATACATCACTACGGGGCAATGATGATAAGGTGAAGTCCCTTAAATGTTGCTATGATTTCACAGACTAAAGACCTCTAGGTGAACGAGTGAAAGTCCAATCATTTCTCTCTTTCTGCACCCTTGGGAGACAGAAGCGTGGCATGTCACACAGTGTTAGGCTCCTGATCAGGGCCAGCTGGGCCTGGATGTGTGAAGATCTATAATAAAGCATGTGTAAGTGTGTATGTGTGGTTGGGGACTTGCATGTAGCATATGCATGGTTTCTTTCATGCGTACAGGGCTGCGGTTGCCATTTTACTTTCAAAACATGCTTCCTTTTGTATTTTCACTCGATTTTTCACCACAAAAAATGTTCTCTCCTGCTTTCTCTCATCTATTTATTCTCACTGACACACACAGGAAATCACTAGGAGGTGGGACATTCACAATTTGCAACCTCTCCGGCCTTTTGCCAAGAAAATATCATTTGAACAAAGCTTCTTTTTTCTGAAGGAAAGTCTTTATCCACACCTCAAAAAGGTTCACTCATTGTTATTTGGATTCTGCCGATCCCCTAAAAAGGACTGACATATTTTTTTTGAACGTGATGTGAAGAAGAATACGGAGCCACGGTGATGTCCAGGGGGAAACAAAACCAACCTCCCGAGTCGCGATCTCCCACACAGAACGACTAATGGATTCATGTTTGTGCATCAGGGTGTCACAGAGCTATTGTAGCTTCGCTTCAGGCGATTCCCGAGCCAAGGTGCAACTCTTCAAAAACTGGGACTCCAGCTTGGGGCTGGACACATGACACATGACATTGACATGGAGACCAGAAGCAGTGTGATTGGTCAACTTGAGCCGCTTGTATTTGCTGCCATACGCTTCTCATGCAGGCAAAGGTCGTAGGTAGTGAAGATAAAGCAGAACAAGAAAAACAAAGGCTCTGGTATTTGCTGTTTTCCCTGGTAGCAAATGTATATTTTATAATCTTGCAAGGCCATTTCCAGTGCCTCTCGTGATTGTTTCTTCTAACCATTAATCGACAAAAGAAAAAGCACAATTACTTCAAGTACATAATTAATGCAATAGATTTTTTCGCTGTGATCTTTTCCCGTCTACCAAGGAAAAGTGCATGTGCATGTGTGACTGAGTACAACCACAGAATAAACTGAAACAAAGACACCACACCTACATAATAATTCCACTTAACGGCTGAACCCAAATTGCAGTAACTGCACTAATGTAACCGGATACATTCATCACCAGCAGTGGTTTCTTTCAATTGCTTTACATGCTAAAATGGCAGTTGACAGTTAATTAAACACTGTGAATGTAAACCACGCTGTCGGTTCAACAAGCAGCTCGAATCAGAACGGGGCTGATTGCAGAACAGCTGTAAAACTCTGGAGCATTAAATGCAGAACACCCTGACATTAGAGCTAAATGTCAGCTAAATGCTGCGGTTCCTTTTCTATACCACCAAAATAAAAGCTTTTGAAGAGGAATTTCTCTTTAGAAACAATTTTACTTTGTAATGTTACAAATGTGAAATAATAACTTTCTAAAATGAAATGAAGCCCTTTTTATAATTGATTAGCCAATGATTAATTTATGAGAATATAATATTATAATTATAAAAGCTTATTTATGGGGAGGAGTTCTAGGACACCAGGGATCTACCTTTAAAATTGACATGAATCATCCATTTACTGTACAACTGTAGCTATGCTATGATAATCAACAGGTGACACTCAATTACAAATACATCTCTTTCTACAGTGGAACCATTTACAATAGGTAAAAAATCTAATGACAGGAAAACATTCATGCTGCAATGCATTTTCCTTATTTTCATATTAACTTATTGGTTCAACTACTCAATACGACTCAGCAACCCAAATAATTAGAATCTGTTAATGGCTGATCAAGTATTAATGCTTTGTTATTTCGGTGCATTTACACACGAGAGCGTTTCAATGAAATTCACGGAGCACTAAAAACACTGTAAAAGATAAATAATGTTAATATTACATTCAGCCGCTGCGGTGATAAGACAATGCTGCGATGGTATCATTAATTTGGTATGTTCTTAATATCGCAGGGTACAAATCTGATATCATAACAACACGAGTGAGTCGTCGGCGTACTTGTGTATGGGAGTGGCAGGGTGCATGGCTCCTTTCACTGCAGCTTGATCAGCATGCAGGCTGAGGTTTGGGGCAGAGCAGTGATTGAATACAGAGGCTGCAGGCCCCGGCACTGCCTTTAATCTCCCCTCCCCATTTAACTTGGCCTCTGTGTTGCTGCTCTGCTGAGGCTCAGCTGGGGCATAAAGACTCCCACACACACACACACACACACACACACACACATATATATATACATACATACGTACACACAACCACGTCTGCGAGGCCTCTGCCTGTCCTATCTGTCTTCTGCTCCGTCTGTCCTTCTGTTGGCGTGCCCTCCAAAGAGCTGTTTCTCTTTTTAATCCACTTTTTGGTCCCTGTTTGTCCTCTGTCTTCTGTCTTACAATGAATATATATTCACAAACTGGCACTACACAAACACCAATCTGTCACAGAGGCCTGAGTGCCATGTTGAAGTTTACCTACAAGGTGATAGCTTTAGTAAATGTTAGTTATCACCGCCGCCAAGGAGGCTCTGATTTCACCTGTGTTGATTTGTTTGTTTGTTTGTTTGTTGGCAACATTACAGAACAACGTCTGACAGATCCCAATGAATTTTTGTTATGTTAGAGGGTGTTATCAAAGGAACAAATGATTCATTTTTATGCAAGATCAGAGGATGGGATTCTGTATGAAAAACAATCAGAAATATTCCTATCTGTTACAAGATTGTGTTGATATTTCACCACAAGGGGGCAACAGTGTTCAGTCTATAGCATCAATACAGCTGGATTATACCGTGATGGTGGTTTGGGCTCTCTGAGTGCTTTCTAGTTTCAAAAGTGATCCATATTATTTTTGTAGACTGCATATTAGTAGTGTGTGATATGACGATATTAGATGGTGAAGGATTATAACGTGGGGACGAACTTGTAAAACACAAAGATCATGAAATCATCCATAGGGCACATTCTATCCATTTAATTCTATGTGGGTGTAGGGACGCTTTTGCGCCCGACCAACCAATCACAGCACATTACATGCAGTGCACAGTGGGATCTCCTGTCTTTCTGTTTGTTGTATATGCGGCGGTAAGCCCATGGAGGAAAGAGAAAACAAGCCACAGTTGGTCCAAAAAAAAACTCCAGCTCCATAGTGTGGACTTGGTTTGGCTTTATAATAATAATAATAATAATAATAATGGTTGGATTTATACAGCGCTTTTCTTGACACTCAAAGCGCTTTTCCACGGATGACAAGGTGCAAACCAAAGTGATTTGCAAACTTTTCAGAGACTCGGTTCGTATGTCGGATGGCAACACGACGAACCTGTTTAATCACCTGAGACAGCACCCAAAACAATCTGCCGACAGCCAAACCAAACGGAGACCAGACACACCACAGCCAGAGGCAGCTGCTAACGTCAAGCTTAAACAAACCGCAGTAACAGTCATTTAATAAGGGCACTCCATAATTTTAGGGTTTTACATATTTACATACATTTTATGTTTTATATATTTAACATAGGGAAAGAACGGTCAAACTTGCAAATTACTCTAAAAAAAAAAAAATCATTGTAAAAAAAGAATCGTGATAAAATCGTGATCGTGATATTATTTTTACAAAATTGTGATATGATGTTTTTGCCATATCGCCCACCACTACCACATATATATAATAAGCGGTAATACTATCAATGATGGAGTTATAATAATAAACTTTTCATTCATGAGTCGCCTGTTTGGGGGTGGTGCTTTACAGTTTCAGAGTAGTATGAGGAAAACAGTGTTACTCTTGTGTCAGTGCTCTTCCTGTTTGGCAAGAACAGTGTCCTGAGTAATAATTAGAGTATTTAAAAGAAGTTCAAATCCATATGGAGGCTGAAAATACAAACAGCTCTGTGTGTTCGCACTGCTTCTGTCCTTGTATTTTACAGCGAGAAGAGAAAATCAAAAAGGGTCTGCAGGTTCACTCCCCTCTATTTAATTCCCACCAACCTTCAGGTAGCTCTTATTGTTTGCTGTTTTGTATTTCGACAAATCACATTAACTTTTGATTTTCGACTCATCACTGTGGGTCATCTGGGAGACAACTGGCACAGGCTTGTTTGGTTATTTTTCCGCATAAAATTACATTTTAAATCTTGAAAATAGAACAACAGAAAGTATTTTAAGCTTTGATGAAAATAATGATACAGGAGGCTCACTTAACAGTGAAGGCACTGCCAGGGTAGGGAAAATAAACAAAAATGGCTGAACAGGTTTTGGAAAATTTTGCCTTGAAAGATAATAGTCCAGACATTTCATCGAAGGCTATGTTCCTCGCAATACCTTTTCCAAGGTGCGTAAGTCTGTATTTGAAAATCCAGTCTGCTGAAGATGGTGACCCGAGCAAGCGCAGGGAGCGGATAACAGTTCTTGAGCATTTAATTATTTAAAGGCAGAGAGTCAATATATGAAGAGGCAACTCCGACCTCTTTCCCACTGCGAGGAAAACAGGTCCAGTGTGCAATCTGGGTGCAAGAGCCTCTTTAAAATACTGCTCTATAACTGCAGGAGTACAGCTTTACAGTATCACACGGTGACGGGAACAGATGAGGAAATACTGGACACTTCTAAGCGTTCCTGGTGAGACATTTAAAAACACTAAAAGAAACTCTGTGCTTTGACTAATGCTGCCAGGACCCACAAGACACCCGTCCAAAGCAGTCCCTGTGATGGACAGGGTACGCTGTTAGGTGCAGGAAGTTGGCAGCCGCAGCAGCCTGAAAGTTAATATTTTTGTGTCCCGGAGGGAAAAAAGAGGCTGTAAGCACAACTTGGGATACAGGAGATGAAAACACAGAGACGCAACCCATCAGAGCCTCCACTCTCGCTGATGGGTCTCGGCTTTTGGCTGCTTTTCAACAGAACCGTTCCAAGCGGCGATGGCCCTGCGTCGGTATACAAGCAACGAAACCGAGGCTGAAGCTTATTGCTGCATGAAAATTTCAGAACTGCCTGTTATTTTGAAAAGCTTTCGATATATACACTGTGCTGCCAATCAGTATGAAAATCAGTGAGAAAACAATTCAGCGTTTACACAATGTGGAGGTCGGTTTTTGTTTGTAGACTTGTCAAAATAAAACCAAAGTGTGAGATGTAATTATTATTCTTTAAAATACTTTAAATAAACAAATACTGTGCTTATGACTGATGTAACCAGTGTGTGGTACTTCTATGGCAGCTGGTCATGTTATCAGAGCTTAGGGTAAAATTTGCAGCTCCATCTTACTCTTTATTCAATTTAGGGGAGTTTACAGTTCATTAACAGACAGTGTTAGCTCATTTGTCAAACTTATTGGTTAGTTTCCATCCTAATCACAATTTTCTTGTAATATTCAAAGGGAAACATACAATTTGAAAACAGTATGTAAGCTACCAGCATTATATTAGCCAGAGTAAGAATAAATTAAAAGCCTGCTCTGACATTTTTCTGATCATAGTTTTGATAATAGGACTCAATACAACAACAACAGTGTTATTTGACTTCTAGATTAGGTAGGATTGATCTGTACCTCAGTACAACTACCCCACTGATCCATCTCCCCGTGTTCATAGTACCATATTTTTCGGACTATAAGGCGCACTTAAAATCCTTTAATTATCTGAAAAATCAACAGATCCAAAAATCAAATAATCCGATACGTCTTTATGTATTAATTCTGGTTGTGGTTACTGACCTCGAACCGATTTTACGTTGGTGCATGGCGCTCAAAAGTACGACTTTAGTAAACTACAAAGTCACACCGCTTGATTGATTGTTGGAGCATTACGGCTACTGTAGTCAGGAGCCGAGCGGAGTAATACTTACCACAGTACATATTACTCCGCTGACACACAATACTAAAGTGTGTATAAGGACCCCAAAATGGACAGTCACTTAATGTGCCTTATAATCCGGTGCGCCTTATATATGAAAATAGACCCGTTCATTCTCGTTCATTGATATTGCGCCTTATAATACAGTGCGCCTTATGCTCTGAAAAATACAGTAACTTTCTGCAGTCAAGTAAACTAACATCCCTAACCTGCAGTACATTGAACTGCACTGTGAGACGAGTGATGGTGGTGTGGTGGTCATGTTTGAAAAAGTTCAGTAAATCTGATGAGCTTCCACATCCTGGTATAGCTACATTTCACACCTGCTGTATACTGGAGTACACCTCATCTGGACTCAAGTTCACCTCCTCCAAGTGGCCCAGATTTGAATTGTTGTACTGTACTCAGCACAGGTACACAACTCTCAAACATAACATAACCAGGAGGCATCTTTTATTATTTATTTCCAAGTCGTCTACAGTCTTAAACATCCTCTTTTTTTTTAAGACATGAAACATCAAACCAGAAGGCACTAAAAAGCACAAACTCCCACCAAGGTGTAATCCATGTCTGATCTCCACCATATTGTCTCAGATTGTGGAGATTATAATCCTGCATGTGTGGGCATTAAGGTGTGGCAAAGTTACCTCTTTTTAAAACCTTTGCCTATGATAAGAGATGGGGATTTTCTCTGTTTATTTTTTTTTTTTTACAGACATGATCCTGTCCTACGATGTTGCTCAAAATTCAATTTCCTCAAAAAAAAAATTATATCTGTTGTAGTTTTTTTTTTTTTTTTTTTTTTTAAAAAAAAAAAAAAA